>CAUYPK010031136.1:0-19856 GCA_963574355.1 Loris lydekkerianus
ATAACCCAACTATACCACAAGACTATGGGGAAAGGACCAAGGAAGGGGAAGGGAGGGGGGAGGTTTGGGTGGAGGGAGGGTAATGGGTTGGGCCACATCTATGGTGCATATTTTTATCTATAATTAAAAAAAAAAAAAAAAGTCCCACAAACACTTCACTCTCTTCCAGGTATACAGATTCTCTCTCCACTTGGCCCACTGGCCCAGTACTACTGGGGGTGGGGGCATACAATGAAATATTGTTTTTTCTTCCCTTTTGAGGCCCTCTTTTCTTGGTATAATGTTAAAACCAGGCAGTTTAATCACTCAATTGATTTATGTTTCTTCTGAAAGTGCTTCCTAGAACAGGCAGTTGTTGAATTTGGTATCTGTGTGGGAGGAGGATGACTAGAGGTATCCATTTGGCCATAGGATACACTTTTAAAAGAAGTATAACTACAAGTTGGAAGGGTGGGCAAGCAGGCACATCATGCCCTTCTTGGTGGATCTCCTTGCTGAATCGTCACACATCTGCCAATATGCTGTTTTAAAAAAAATACTAATGGCTTCCCATTGCAATTAAAACAAATTCAAATTTTAATAACAGTCTAGTGGGCCTTCTGCTCACTAGGATGCAGCTACAGTGGTCTTATCTTTCCTCTATGAGGCCAAGTATCTTCCTCTTCCTGAAATAGATCTTCTCCCCCACTACCACTATCTTTGCAACTCTTTCTCATCATGAAGGTCTCACCTGACCTTCAAAGGATTTCTGATCATACTTAGTAATATATACCACTACCATAACCACTACCCCAACTCACTCTTGATCTCACTTTTTTATTTATGTTCTTCATAGCATTTTTGCCTATCTAAAATTTTGTCATTTACGTATTTACTTGTCTGAATGTGCATTAGCTTTCCTCCCACTAAAGTATAAACTTATTGAAGTCAGAGATTTTTTCCATATTGTTCACTGTTTTATCTCTAGTGCCTAGAATACCATCTGCTATGTAGTAGGTACTCAATACTATTTGTTAGGTAAGTTATTGAACATTTATGTTTTAGTCAAATAGTCAAACTGTATTAATGTATATTCTCTCTTTTAAACTTGATTACTGCACTGTGATGTATCTCATTCCTTAATTTTCTGAGTTTCTTGAGAGCATATACCATATTGCATCTATTCCTGGCACATAGTAGGTTCTAAATAATTACTTAGTAAAATATCTGATGAATAAATGCATGAATAGATTAATGAATAAATGAGGATTTAGGGATTTTTTTGTTTCACCTTATCTGGTAAAGGCTTGGGAATGGCTCCTGTTATTGCAGTTTACAAACACAGCTGAGGAAAGGAAAGTGCAATGCTGACTGTTGGTGCCCTGCTCAAATTTCCATCACCCATGGTTTCTCATCTTGACACTACTGGCATTTTGGATTGGATAGTTCTTTATTGTGGAAGGGCTGTGATGCATATTGTAGGATATGTTTAGTGGCATCCCTGACCTCTACCCATGAGATGCCAGTACCACCACTGCCACTATCCCTCCCTTTGAACCATGTCAATGAAAAATATCTTCAGACATTGCCAAATGTCTCCCAGGAACAAAATTATCCCTAGTTGAAAGCCATATCCCATTTCCTGTAGTGCACCCTCTTCTTCCTATGTGAGTGTTAGCTGCTAAAATCTATACCTCTCCCCTGAGAATTGTCTGTAGCCTCTGGGAGTTGCCTTTCTAGGCAAAGTCCAGAAAAGTATGCTCTTCCTCTAAGGATAGCTTAGACAATGAATGAATGATTAAAGGAAGAATAAAAGATGGCAGAAAATGGGAAAACTTTGAGGTGCAACTCATACTGCAGAATTCCCACTGTTATCTGATGAAGACTAAACTAGGTTTTGGCTAAGTATTTTTTTCCGTCTTATTTCCTTCAATCTCTTATAGGATCTCTTGAGAGCACTCCTTCAGGACACATCTCACATAAAAATTGCTATCTCAGGGTCATTTCTAGGGAAGCCAGTCTAAGACATGTAAGAAAATAGGTAAGGAGAAATTAAATAAACTAATGCTTAGATAGACACTAAAAATACATCCTCAAAATTTGAGACAGATTTTATTTAGAGTGTTAAATGTATCTTTCTTCAGAAACAGGCAATATTTATTCAGTAGGAATGTTTACAGGGTGTAGATGGCTATGGATGTATATCTGGGTAGCAGCTCACTTCTAGTACTACTTTCTGCACTTCAAGATTTTTAACATATTCATCATGAAAGCATAAACCTCAGTTTTGTCTCTCTTATTGTTAATATATAATACTTATCAAGGGCTAGACATGGTGGCTTACACCTGCAATCCCCAGCACATTGGGAGGCTGTAGTAGTAGAATTGCTTGAGGCTATGAGTTCAAGACCAGGTTGGGCAACATAAACAGATACTATCTCCACAAAAAGTCAAAAAATGTAGCCAAGCATCCTGGTATGAAACTGTAGTCCTAGATACTCAGGAGACTTAGGCAGCAGATTGCTTGAGCCTAGGAGTTCAAGGCTAAAGTGAGCTATGATTGCACTACTGTACTCCAGCCTGGGCATCAGAACAAGATCCTGTCTCAACAACAACAACAACAAAAATTAGTTATCAAATTTGCAAAATCATACGACTGTCATTCACCACATATTTTGTACTTGAGGCAAAACAAACTATATACATTTCTCAATTTAGAAGTTACAGAGACCCCTCCCTAAGGCTTTTGTGAACACTGTATCTTCTCCTTAGAATATCTTTTGCCCTGTCAAAATACTCATATTTTACCCACATTTTAAGTTCCAATTTCAAGTTCAAAATACTTTCTAAAGGATAGTCAAATTCCTGAGTCTTTAAGTAACCATTCCTTGCTCTGGAATTTTTCCTCACACTATACTCATTTGTATTTAATACAAATAATCATTACTAAAATTCCCTATGGTTGGAGGAATTTCCTGTTTTAATTTATATCATTCCTTGACTCTAGCCTTATCTAATGTTTGTCAAAGGAATAAATGAATGAATAAATAAATGAATGAATGAATGAGAAAAGGTTATTTCTGTGGATTCTTATTTGTTTTCCTTTTTGGTAATACAAATAACTGACTCCAGAGAAGAGAATCTTTTTTTTTTTTTTTTTTTTTTTAGACAGAGTCTCATTTTGTTGCCCTTGGTAGAGTGCTGTGGTGTCACAGCTCACAGCAACCTCAAACTCTTGGGTTCAAGAGATTCTCTTGCCTCAGCCTCCCAAGTAGCTGGCACTACAGGCACCTGATACAAGGTGTGGCTATTTTTTGCAGTTGTCATTGTTGGTTAGCTGGCCAGAGCTGGGTTCGAACCTGCCACCTTTGGTGTATGTAGTTGGCAATGTCACCACTATGCTACTGGCACTGAGCTGACTCTAGAGAATCTTAAGAAAAATTAACAGAATAGTAGCTGACGTGCAAATCTGTGTTTTAAGGAATATGCAAATATAACAACTAATATGAATATGACTTATATTTGATTTTTTGAAAGATTTTCAGTCATGAAGTATGTTCCCAAACTAATTTTCAAACGGCTGTGCTAATAACAAGGCATCCTTTCTACTTTAGAAAACTCCTAAATGCCAGTCCTCAGAATTACCTAAAGAGCTTGTTAAAAATACAGCTACCCTTGCCTAATTCCTGAGATTCTGTCATATTATATCTGCAGTGGGCTGGCTTGCTGTTCAGGCAGGTCTGTGGACAGTTGCTCTGCTTTATGTCAAGGCAGCCCCAATTCTCTCTGTCCTCCCCTGTACAAGTTAAGGCCCAGATTAAGTCCTCCTTTCCCATTAAGAAACTTCTTTGACTCTTCCAAATCTTTGCCTTCTCTTTTCTGTAGAGCACCTCCAGCAGCAGAACAGCTGAGGTGGTAGTTGCCCAACCAAAAACACATTAGTACTTCTTCACTTTTCTTAGTGCATGATTAGCACCTTCTTCCCTACTATTTCAGGTATTTAAACCTTTTGTTCCCTAACTTAGCTGCAAATTCCTACTGGGGAAAAAGTAATGAATCCTTACTTCCATTCTATCTCCAGAGCATTGACCAATATTATTTACTTTGGGTTTAATAAACTATTCCTTGTTTAGGTCAAAATATTTTAAAAGCTTGTAATCACTGAAATACAGATTATGAGAACCATTGACTCATTTGATAGTTTTTAAAAGTGCTCTTCTTATCCAAGTAAGGCTAAAAGGAGTTAGCAAAGGGTAGAAGATTTCCTGAGAAAGGAAGCATGTATTCTAAAAATAGAGGCACACCTTCATATTGTTCAATTCACTACAGCAAACAAGAGTTACTTTTGTAATTTTTATAAACAATAATACATTCAATACCACTTTGTTCCTGTAAAGAGACTATAAATGTAGAGATTGATACACAATTTAGGAAGAATCTGCTACTTGAATGTGATGAATCACTTTCACATTCCAATATCCTGTGACACTGGCATGAATCCACAAGCACTGGAATACTAATTCTTACTACCTAGAAGATGGTCTTTGAGATCTACACTAAGTAGAATTCCCCAATTCCACTTGAGTCAGCCGTGACTGCTGCAGTCAGGGAGAAAGAGCAATTCTCTCAGAGTCCTCCTTTCTATGCTATTTCTAACCTCAGAGCTGGCATGCAATCTTCCTCATGACTTATTCTCTAAATATGGCCAATATAAAGAACTAGTTTGGTTTGTTTATATATCCCATGAGCCATCTCTGTCAAGCAACAGGTTCAAAAGTCAGGTAGTCTGTTTCTTCTTAGGACAAGTTTAGAAGCTGGATTAGAAAATGTGGTTAGTCAGAATTATTACTGCATAACTGTTTTTGTCATAATTTCTTAGAAAAAGTTTTAATATTCACTCTGAGTAGACTGGTGTATGTCATACTTCCACCCCTGAGACAGGAAATAGAGTGCTCTGATTGATTCAGCCTAGACCTAGGGATTATTTCAAGTTTCTTGAAAAACACACAGACTACAAAATGGAAATGAAGGGCTGTTGAAAAGAGGAAAAGGAAACAGGAGAACAGATGATGAAAAAGAACAAAGTTAAGATTAAATACACTTCCCACGGTGTTACAAAGAAAACTTTTCCTGGTGGAGAGGCTGGGCTGAAGAGGCCAGCTCCTGCCTCACAGGGTGATCACACTTGGGTAGGATTAGGGCAAAATATACTGTCCTGGGCCTGGCTGTCAGATGAGGTGCTCAAGGACATATTCTGCAAGGGACAGCCAAAAATAATAATGGCTTAAACAAGACAAAAGTTTATTTTTTCTTTCTCATTAAATAAGCAAGGAATAAAGACTATTCAAAGACCAGTAAGGTAACTTCACAAAATCATCAGAGTTCCAGAATGTTTTATCTTACTCCTCTGCCATCCTTAATCACATGGCCATAGTAGCTATGAGGGAAGCTAGAGAATGAAGTGTTTATTCCAGGTGACTATATATTCAGTTAACAATAAGGCACTTTATTTCTGAGGTGGAAAAAAGGAAGAAGAGATATTGGAAGACAAACAGCAATCTTTGCCAGTAATGTACAGACTTCCCAAGGTGACTCCCATATACCCACCTCCTTGGGTTCACTACCTGTGTAATCATCTCCTCTTATGTATAGGCAGAATCTATGACTTATTTCCAAGCAACCAAAAATGGAAAAGATAACAGAAAGTAGATGATTACTATATATGAATATGTTACATAAGATTATAACTTCTGTTTTTTCAGGAGTCTTTCTCTCTCTGAGGGATGGCTAGGAGGAAACAGGCAGCCATGTTGGAACACACCACATGGCCAGAAACTGAGGGTGGCCTCTGGGAGCTAATGTTAGCCTATTACTAACAGTCAGCAAAATATAAAGCTCTCAGTCCACAAGGACTGAATGAAGCTCTCAATCACAGGAACTGAATGCTGCCAATAACCACAAAATCAAAAAGCAGTTGATTATCCAGATGAAAATCTAGCCCTGACTGCAGCTTGGTGGGACCCTAAGCTAAAGATTCAGCTAAGCTGTGCCTAGACTTTTAACCCACAGACACTAAGAGAGTGAATGTGAATTGTATTAAGGTCCTAAGTTTGTGGTACTTTGTCAATGAGTAATAAAAAACTAATACACTAACACAACCAACAGACACTAATAATGTTGTATGAAAAGCTTAACTTAGTGCCTAACATATAATAAGTACTTGATAAATATAGTCTATTATGACCTTCATCACCATGACCATCACCACCAGAATCGTCATCACAATCATAATTTCCTAATCCTAGATTATCTGATTTTATCATCACCTCCCCTATCAATTTGCTAGTGAGGAACAAAATCCCAATAGGACAAACAACTCTATTTACATCAATGCTACACTTTTTGAAAGCAACCAACATTAAAATCTAACTGGAGTTGAATTTCCATTATCACTTCACTGGTGATTCTTGTATATCCATCTGCTACTTCATTCCAAGAACTTGTCTCTCAAGGATACAACAATCTCTTGGTCATACCTTATTAGGAAAGAATTGAAGAGAATAAGACAGGACACAGTACTCTAGGGGTTCAGTTAAGAATTATGGGAAAGCCTACAGGAAATAGACTCAGTTGAGTCACGTGGAGAAAGAAAGCAATTAGCTAGAGGTTAAGCAGCAAAACCACTGCTAGACTTAGGTAAAAATGTCATGGAGTAGGAATAAAATACTGGAAAAATTAAAGTTATCAATAGCTTTGAAATCTAACCCCTAAACATTTTATCTAGCAGAGATAACCTGAGCATCTGTTTAATATCCTGATATGTGACAAGAATACTAGAAAAAAAATTATGAACAATTATTTTTTAAAACAAGATAATAAAAATAAAGCACCTTTCAGGGCATTTCAAGATAAAGCTTTTATAAGACTATACAAAAAACCTGAATTATTTTAGATGATGATGTGTTCAAGCAAATTAACATCCCTTATATCAAGCAAAGATTTCAAAGCTAAGCAATTATATATAATGGAGTGTGTCAGAAAAACGAAATCTACTCTATGAAGTACATAAAACAAACAGAAGTTGCTGTTATAAGACACCATAAAATAGTCAATAATTCAAAAGATGATTAAAAATAAACAACATATTAGTAATAAAAACCTGGCAAGGGGAACATTCTAATAATGGATTTTGATTTTTGGCTTACAGCAACTCAAGAATCTTAGCGGGAATATGAGGAGAATAGCTATTATACCAACACCCCATTGTAGGTTTTGCTTATGCTTATTTTTATAGAAAAAAAAAATGCAAAAACAGCATATTTTATAGGGAGGAAAAAGTACTTGAAAATAATGAAAAACTAAAGCACTGAGATACTAGAAACAACATTCTTCTGGGAGAACAAAACAACTTCTTACAGAAGTATGATAGCATTAATTTCTAGAAGACATCAAAGTAGTTATGTAACTTTTTAACTTCTATGATGTTATTAATGATTTTTAAACTCTTGGAGTTGATTAGGCTTTTCCCCCTAGGTGGCTTATGCTCCTGTTCTACCAACATAATAGATTAACTCAGAAAATCCAAGTGAACAAAGAAGACAAACCTTTTAACATTGTTTCTGTGTAGAAAATTCCATTATACTCACATTTCACTTTTTTTTTGGGGGGGGGTAAAAATCTACCCTTATTTCTAACACTAGTGACGGGATAATAACAAGATCAACTATCCTAAAGTTCAAACCCATTATAGAGTCCACTTTGTACAAAAAGATACATGACTATAGCAAGACTGTAGAGACCACTAAACCCATCAACAAATGTCACTATTGTGCAGGAGGGTGAAAGAGAACTGTTGTGGTTGAATGAGAAAATATAACTGTTAATGGTCTCAACAGAATTTATCACCACTCCAGTACATATTCTGTCTAGGATGAATTAATAATGTCATCTTTAACTAAAAGCCATGATAGTACATTCCTGTAAAATAAAGACTTATGGGGATCAGGGCAAGATGGTGGTCTAGAGACATCTCCTTTGTAGCTACTGGTGGTGAGAATGGGGGGAAAGAATTCCTCCAGCCACCTCTGGCTTGGGTACCCTGCCTGGAGGCATTGCTTCACGGGAGCAAGGAGGTGGCAAAAGACTCTAAGAACCAATGAAGAGTTGGGAGCAGTGAAGAACTAGGCTGGCAGAGGCCGGACAGTTCCTTGGTGGGTTTCAGACATTCAGACAGAGAAGGCCAATCTGGTAGTTTTTCTTTGTTTGTTTGTTTTTTGACCTGTGTACTTGCCAGAGTTACACTGAGACAGCTTGAGTGAGTGAGTGATCTTTAACAGTGTCCAGTGGCCAGGACTGAGCCACCGGGTGGAACAGAGCTCTTATTATTGGGCTGCTAGGAAGGCACCACCATTATGGGACAACTGCCCAGAAGGAACAGACATAGGGGCTAGTGCTAGGCTGGTTCTGGCCCACCTACTGAGCTGGGCAGCCACTTTGGGGGAAACTCAAGTGAAACCCACTTTTGTAGGAAATCCATTTTGTGGCAAAGGGGCACTGATTAGAAAGGATAAAGTGTGTTTCTTGAGTAGCCTGACTAGAGCTTGAGGCTCCCAACCCTGGGGCTGAAGGAAAAATAATCAGGAAGATGGGATAAGGTTTCATTGGTAACTAGATAGTGGCTTCCAGCCTCCATCTTTTACAGCTGTTATCAGCCTCTGAATCAGCATCAGCTGCTGTCCAGGCAATATATTGAAAATATATATACATTTATTTTTTATTTTTACTTTTTATTATTTTAACCTTTTTTTTTTTTTCAATTTTCCCCCCAATGTTTTGTTTTTGTGTTTTTAAGTTTTCACTGTTTCTTTCTTCAACGGTAACACCTTCACCTTTCCTGCAGTTTTTCTGTTCCTTTTATTCTTTTTTTTCTCAATTTTTCTACTTGCAGCTTTTTCATTCTTTGTTTTGTTTCATTTGTATTTTTTTTTGTTGTTGTTGTTGTACTTGTATTTTTCCATTTTTACTTTCTTTAATAATAAGGGCTCCATTTTTGCTATCGTTTTTCTATCCCTTTTATTTTTTTCTTTCCTTTCCATTGATGGGCAGTACAAATTTCTTTCTTTTTCAGAAGTATTTTTCTACTTTTCTTACCATCCCATATAAATTTCTCAAAAACTAAGATATACCCCCCTTTTTACATGTTATACAATTTTATTTTCAATTTTCTTTATATACTATTATTTTTTTTTTCTGATCTGTTTCATTCTTCATCAATCTGTATTCCATTTATGGAAAAGACCTTCATTCTGAGGCCTGAGATGGGTGGCCATTGCATTGGCCTAGCTCAAAGAAACCTTGATCCCCTGGTATAGTGTGTCCTTCTAGCTTTGGCCTTCAGAAAGATACTATTGGTTGGTCCCTACTGCAAGATACTGCTGGAATTTTTTTTTTTTCTTTCTCTTAGGTGGGGTCTTGTTTGTGCTCAGGGTGGTAGAAGCTCTTTACCCCCCCCCTTCCCAGCCCCCCAGAGGCTAGGAATTGTGCATGTGGGTCAAAGCACCCTGCTAAACACCACTATTACTCCCATCTCTCTCTGTTCTCATTTTTATGTCAACATTTCCTTTTACCCTCCCCATTTTTCTTCTTATTATCTCTTTTTCTATCTTTTCTCCCTCCTTGATCTTTACTCTTTTCTTCCTTTTGGCCATATATCAACACGTCAACACCTAAGCACTGACATAAGGTAATTTAAAGTGAAGGAGGTAGTGAAAGGAAAAGTAGGAGAAGGAAGAAAACAAGAAGAAAATACTCATAATGAGGAAGCAAAAAAAAAAAAAAAAATCCTAGCAACATGAAAAACTAGAAAAGAGAACTCACCTCCCACAAGCGATCATGAGGTAGCTACCACAGAAGATTCCACATATAAAAAAAGATAGAAATGACAGAAAGGAAATAAAAAATGTAGATGGTCAAAAGCAATGAAGAAAATTACTGAGAAGGTGGAAAATGACCAAAAGGAAATCCAAAAACAGAACCAAATACGGGATGAAAGATATGAAAAATATAGAAAGAATTTAGCAGAGCTTAAGGAATTGAAGGAGTCAATCAGGGAACTTAAAGATGCAGTAGAAATTATCAACAAAAGTTTAGACCACAGAGAAGAAAGAATCTGAGAGTTAGAGGATAAAGCTCTTGAGCTAACACAAGCAGTTAAAGAGGCAGAAAAGAAGAGAGAGAAAACAGAATGTTTACTCAGAGAACTATGGGACTTAATGAAGCATTCAAACATATGAATTAAAGGTATTCCTAAAGGGAAGGAAGATCATCCCAAAAGGATGGAAGCCCTACTAGAGGATATCATAAATGAAAATTGCCAAAAATTCACCAAAGATTCTAACACACTCCTATCAGAAGGTTATCAACCCCTCATCATCTCAATTCAAACAGAAAATTTCCAAGACACATTGTTATGAACCTGTCCATAGTCAAGATGAATGTGAAAAATTTGCAAGCACCCAGGAGTAGGTATCAATTGACCTACTGGGGCAAATCCATCAGGGTGATAGCAGACATCTTAGCTAAACTTTTCAAACCAGAAGAGAATGGTCATCTATCTTTCACCTTCTTCAACAATATAATTCTCAGTCCGTAACTTTATATCCTGCTAAGCTAAGCTTTAAAATTGATGAAGAAACAAAATGTTTTGCTGATATGCAAACATTCAGGAAATTCTCCACAACAAGACTACCTTTACAAGAAATACATAGACCTATTCTCCACAATAACATCACAATTTATTACTATCAGACTACATACCCAGAAACTAAAGGGAAAAAAACCTAGCTTCTACAATGGTGCAAAGGATAAAACTAAGCAATAGACTTTCACAAAATAAGATGAATAGAACACCACACTTCTTAATTCTCTCAATAAATGTTAATGGCTTGAATTCCCCACTAAAGAGGTACAGGATGGCTGACCGGATAAAAAACCACAAGCCATCTATATGCTATCCCTCCAGGAGACACACCTAACTTTGAAGGACAAAACAAGACTCAGGTAAAGGGTTGAAAACAATATTTCAAGCAAATGGGGGAAAAAAAGGAAAGTTTGGGTCACAATCTTATTTTCAGACACAAGTGGATTTAAAGCAATTAAGGTCAAGAAAGACAAAGATGGTCACTTGGCAAAAATGGTCAAGGGAACAATGTAAAAGAGGATATTTCTATTCTAAATATTTATGTACCCAACTTAAATGCTCCCAGATTTATGAAACAGACCTTAATTGGTCTAAGCAATATGATATCCCACAACACCATAATTTTGGGGACTTTAACATCCCTTTTATAGACCTGGAAAGATCCTCTAAACAGAATCTAAAACAAAGATATACATGGAACCTAAATGCAACCCTAGAACAATTTGGCTTAATAAACCTACAGAATACACCATACTAAAGCTAAGGAATATGCATTCTTCTTATCTGCCCACAGAACATTCTCCAAATAGATATCCTAGGACACAAATCAAAGCTCAACAAAATTCAAAGAATTTAAATTACACCTGGCAACTCAACTCAAAGAAAAATTTTCATCCCTACCCAAAGGCATGGAACTTAAGCAACATTATGCTGAATGAAAGTTGGGTTAAAAAAGACATAAAGGAAGAAATCATTAAATCCTTGAACATAACAACAATGAATACACAAGCCACCAAAATCTGTGGGATACTGCAAAAGCATAACCTAAGAAGGAAATTTATTGCATTAGATGCCTACATCTAAGAAACAGCAAGAGAGCATGTCAACAAACTAATGAATCATCTTAAAGACATGGAAAAGGAAGAGAAATCCAATCCCAACCCTAGAAGAAGAAAAGAAATAATCAAGAATAAATCAGAAATAAATGAAATTAAAAGCAAAAGAACCATTCAGAAAATTAATGAAATAAAAAGTTTATCCTTTGAAAAGATCAATAAAATTGATGGAACATTGGCCCAATTGACTAGAAACAGAAAGGCAAAATCTTTAATAATCCCAATCAGAAACAAAAAGGGAGAAATAACTGATATCACAGAGATACAAGAGATTATGTCTGATTACTACTAAAAACTCTCTGCCCAGAAATTTGACAATGTACAACAATACCTGGTATTACACCCCCTACCTAGTCTTAACCAGGAAGCAATAGATATCTTGAACAGACCAATATCAAGCACTGAGATTGAAGAAATGATAAAAAGGGCTTCCAAAAAATAAGTCCAGGACCAAAGGGCTTCATTCCAGAATTCTATCATAACTTCAAAGAAGAGCTTATATCTATACTGCAGTATATATTCCAAAACATTGAGAACGACCCTTCCCCAGCACATTCTATGATGTAAACATCACACTGATTCCAAAACCAGAAAAGGACCCAACTAAAAAGGAGAATTATAGACCACTACACATAGATACAAAAATACTCAGTATAATCTTGGCTAATACATTGCAGCTACACATAAAAATATTATACTTCATGATCAAGTAGGCTTCAACCTAGGGATACAAGGCAGGTTTAACATATCCATATCCATAAATTTAATTCAACATATCAATAGAAGCAAAACCAAAGACCATATGACTTCTCAGTAGATGTAGAAAAAGCATTTGATAAAATTCAGCATCCTGAGGAAGGAGGTAAGATGGCAGACTGAAGCTAGCTTTTGGCAGAGGCGCCCATCCAGAGGGAGAAATAATGGCCAGAAATAACCCAATAAAGCAGAAGGTCAGGAGCTGAGCTGAGAGAGGAATGATAGGTTCACATCACCCCTGCTGCAACAAGCTGGAACTTCAAAGAAACAAAATCCAGGTACAAAACCTATCCCAAAAAAGGACAGGAATCCTTTGTATGTGTATGTACACACATTTTTAATCCAGTCAGCTGTTGATGAATACTTAGGTTGATTCCATATTTTTGCTATTGTGAATAGTGCTGTGATAAATATCTGAGTGCAGTATCTTATCATTATATCAAAAAGATATAATGATTTCCTTATTGGGGGTATATAGTCAGTATTGGGATTGCTAGATTGGAGTAGGGTTTTTTTTTTTCAGTTCTTTGAAAAATCACCATACTGTTTTCCTTAGAGACTGTGTTAATTTGTGTTCCCTACAACAGGGTATCACCATTCTCTTATGGAGGGCCCAATATCTGTTATTTTTTGAGTTATTAATACTACTCATTCTGACTGAAGTAAAATGATATTACATGGTGGTATTTCATTGTTTGTTTTGTTTTGTTTTGTTTTGTTTTTGAGATCACTGATCACTGGGGAGCCTATCACACAGGGACCCACGAAGGTTGAACCCTGGTTGTATTGTTGTGGGAGTGTAGGATTCTCCCCTTCCTGTTGTCACCTGTGGGGAGGGCAGGGTGTCTTTGATGCTTGTATCTCTCCCCCCCCCTTTGCCTCCAGGGAGAGCAGCTTGAGGTGAGTAGAGAAAAGAGGACCTTTTGTTTCACCAAAGCGGAGAGAATGACTGAAAGCCAGGACTCCTTCCATGGAGCGATACCACTGCAAGCCAAGGCAGTCTCTTGCCTGGGCCAAAAGTTGATCTAATATTCTTCCTACCTTCCTGAACTCCAAATCCACCCCTCCTCCTTCTCCTGGTGGTATGGAAGACTACCCCCTTGCAAAATCCTGAGCGTTTGGCAGATTTTTGCTAAGGTGGGGCACCTCATAAGCTGTGGGACAGTTGCACTGAAACTATAACTTTAATAGAGGCAGGGAGTTATAAGGGGTAAGAGACTTGCCCTGTGTTGGAAAGAGCACAGTTCAGTTCAAATGCTACTGACTACCAAGGACCAAGACCTACCATCTGGGCTCCTGTGATGGGGGATGAGGCAGCAACTCCCACTTAGCCCTTGTGATGGAGGATGAGGCAGCAAATCCCACTCAGCCCTTGTGACCCATGTGGCCCAAGGCCAGAGACTCCGCCCTCTGGCTCCCCACACAGCCCCAGCGACACACGGCCTGTGTTCAGCAACTCCACCCTCTGGCTCTCCATCTGACTCCTTCGACCCGGGGCACACACCCAGAAACTCCCCCCCAGCTCCTGCAATCCACAGTCTGGGCTGGTGACTCTGCCATTTGGCTCCCAGCCTGGCTCCTGCAACCTATGGCACACACCCAGTGACTCCCACCCAGCTCCTGTGACCCATGGCCCTGGCTGGCAACTCTACCCTTTGGCTCCCTGCCTGGCTCCTTAGACCTTTGGGCCCATGGCCGGTGACTCCTTCCTAGATCCTGCAACCTCTGAGGCCCCTGAGGCCAAGAAATCCACCCTCCGGCTTCCTGACTGGCTCCTGCGACCCAAGGCCAGGGGTTAGGGGCTCCTGTGACCCTTGTGGCTGTGGCAACACCCTCCAGCTCTCCACTGGCTTCTGCAACCTGCACACAGCAGTACCCCCAGACTGGCAGCACCACCCTCCTGACAATGGCAGTGCTGCCTCTGACAGTGGTGGCAGCTCCACGGTCCCTCCCACTGGGGTCAAACTGACCTGCCAGTGGACCCTAGTTGCCTAGATACTGAAGACCTTTTGAACTCTCGCACCTCATTGGCATTTGTGTTGACCAGGACAATTGGTTTGGAACTCTTGACCTGGGCCGATCACCTGGGGACCCACCAAGGTTGAACCCTTTTTGTGGGAGTGTGGGATTATCCCTTTTCAGTTGTTGCCTTGGGGGGGGGGGAAGGGTATCTTAATTGCTTATATATCTCCATAGTTCAGATTTCAGCTCAAAGCCACTGATATACTAGGATTGGACAGAGACTAGTTCCATACTAGTCAGCACCATCTAGCCCCAGAGTTTTAGGATGTAGTTCTGAATAGGACCTTTGTAAATCTCTAAGGGAAAAGCCACAGTCACCAATCCCAGTAAAGGGCTGGTAAATTACAACTCCAAGAGCTCTCAATTCAATTTCACCTTGCCAGCTTCTCTAGCCAAATGGTGAAAAATAATCATGGGCAGAATCAGTGGAAAAACTGTGGAAACATGAATAATCAGAGTAGATCAACTCCCCCAAGGAATGATAAAGGATACACAACAGAAGATCCCATTCATAAACAAATTGCTGAGATATCAGAAATCAAATTCAGAATTTGGATGGCAAATAAGATTAACATACTGGAGGTAAAGATGGAATTAGAAATTTAAGGAGCAATTCAAAAGTTGTCTCAAGAATTCAATAAATTCAAAGACAAAAATCTCCAAAGATTTTGAAACATTGAGGAAAGAAATTTCAACAATCAAATATCTGATACAATAGAATCCCTCATAACAGAGTGGAGCAGGAACAAAGGATCTCTAACATTGAAGATAAAGCTTCTGAACACTCCCAAATGCTCAAAGAGTAAGAGAAGTGAAGAGCAAAAATGGATCATTCCCTGAGATAATTGTGGGACCAGTCTAAAAAAGCAAACATTCGCCTCATAGGAATTCCTGAAGAAGAAGAGGAGGGTCCAAAAGACACAGATGCTCTATGCCAAGAGATAATTCAGGAGAACTTCCCAAGCATGGCAAGAGATGCTGAAATTCAGATAACAGTTTCAGAACCCCAGCATGACTTAACCCAAATGAAGCATCTTCTAGACACATTGTAAATAACTTCACCAAAGTTAATATAGGAGAAAGCCAAATATAAGAAAATCATAACCTACAAAGGAAAGAATATTAGAATGACTGCAGAACTCTCTGCTGAACTTTTCAAGCCAGAAGAGGATGGTCATCAACCCTCAAACTCCTAAAACAAAACAACTTTCAGCCTAAAATCCTGTATCCAGATAAATTGAGCTTCATTTATGAAGGAGAATTTAAATACCTTAATGACATACACAGGTTGAAGAAATTTGCCATAACCAAACCAGCTCTTCAGGATATCCTGAGACCCATATTCCATAATGACCAGCACCATGCTCTACCACCAAAGTAAAGTCACTCTAAAATCCATGAGCAAAACCCAATTTCCACAATGGTGAAAAGATTCAAAATGTCCACTGGACTTTTGAAAAATTGACATATAAAATAGTATCAGGCTTATCAATATTCTCAATTAATGTGAAGAGCTTAAACCATCCTCTTAAGAGGTACAGGTTGGCTGACCGGATACAAAAAATCGGGCCAGATATCTGCTGCACACAAGAATCTCATCCTACCTTAAAGGAAAAATATAGACTCAGGGTAAAGAGATGGGCATCTGTAATCCAGGCAAAAAAAGCAGGGTAGCAATTTTATTTGCAGATAAATAGGATTTAAAGCAACAAAAGTAAGGAAAGACAAGGATGGTCACTTCATATTTGTTAAGGGAAAAAATCACCACAATGAGATGTCAATTATTAACATTTATGTGCTCAACCAGAGAGACCCTAACTTATAAGAGAGACCCTAACAGACATGAGCAATTTAATATCTTCCAGCACCATAATAGTTGAAGACTTTAACACCTCTTTGGCAGTGTTGGATATATCCTCAAATAAGAAACTCAGCAAAGAAATTTTGGACTTAAGCTTCACCATGCAACGATTGAATTTAAGAGACATTTATACAGCATTTCATCCTAACAAAACTGAATACACATTCTTCTCATCAGCCCATGGAACATCCTACAAAATTGATCACATCTTAATTCACAAGTCTAACCTCAACAAATTTAAAAGTATAGAAATTATTCCTTGTATTTTCTTGGATTATTAAGCAATAAAATTTGAACTCACCAATAACAGGTATCTGCATACTCATACAAAGACACAAAAATTAAATAACCTTATGCTGATAGAGGTTAAAAAGGAAATTGATAAATTTTTGGAACAAACAATAACGAAAACATGAATTTATCAGAACCTGTGGGATATTGTAAAGGCAGTCCTAAGAAGGAAATTTATAGCATTGTAAATCTTCCTCAAGAGAATGGAAACAGAGGAAGTCAATAACTTAAAGAGACATCTTAAGCAACTGGAAAAGGAAGAACATTCCAACCCCTAACACAGCAGAAGAAAAGAAATAACTAAAATTAGAGGAGAATTAAATGAAATCAAAACAAAAGAATTATTCAAAAGATCAATGAATAAAAAAGTTGGGTTTTATAAAAAATTCAAAAAAATTGATAAACCTTTGGCCAACCTAATAAAAAATAGAAAATTA
Organism: Loris lydekkerianus; assembly: GCA_963574355.1. Classification (NCBI taxonomy): domain Eukaryota; kingdom Metazoa; phylum Chordata; class Mammalia; order Primates; family Lorisidae; genus Loris; species Loris lydekkerianus. The sequence goes on from CAUYPK010031136.1 coordinate 17,161, forward strand.
AAGTCCATAGTATCATGAATCAGAAATGACAAAGGCGAAATAACAACAGACACCTCAGAAATTAAAAAAAAAAATCCTTAATGAATACTACAAAAAACTTATTCTCAGAAATAAGAATATCTGAAAGAAAATGACCAATGCTTGGAAGCATGCCAACTTCCTAGACTTAATCAGAAAGAATTAGAAATGATGAACAGACCTACATCAAGTACTGAAATAGAATCAACTACATAAAATCTCCCATAAAAGAAGAATCCAGGAGCAGATGGCTTCACATAAGAATTCTACTGAACCTTTTAAGAGGAACTAGTACCTATATTACTTAACATTTTCCAAAACATTGAAAAAGAAGAAATACTTCCCAACACATTCTATGAAGAAAATATCGCCCAGATCCTCAAACCAGGAAAAGATCCAACAAGGAAAGAAAATTATAGACCAATATCTCTAATGAATAATGATGCAAAATTCAATAATATCCTAGCAAACAAATGCACCAACACATCAAACAAACTATACACAATGACCAAGTGGGTTTTATCCCAGTGTCTCAAGGCTGGTTCAATATATGTAAATCTATAAATATAATATATCACATGAACTAAAAAAACAAAGACTATATGAGTCTTTAATAGATACACAAAAAGCTTTTGACAATATCTGGCATCCTTTCATGATCAGAACAGTTAAGAAAATAGGCATAGAAGGGACTTTCCTTAAACTGATAGAGGTCATCTGTAGCAAACCCACAGCCAATATTATATTGAATGGAATAAAATTGAAAACATTTCCACTCATATCAGAAAACAGGCAAGGTTGCCCATTGTCTCCACTGCTTTTTAATATTATAATGGAAGTCTTAACCATCACAATCAGGCAAGAGAAGGTGATCCAGGGTATCCAAATAGGATCAGAGGAGATCAAACTTTTACTCTTTGCAGATTATATGATTACATACCTGGAAAACTCCAAGGACTCAACTACAAAACTCTTAGAAGTGATCAATGAATATATTAGCATCTCAGGATACAAAAACAATATTCACAAATCAGTAGCATTCATAAATACCACCAATAGTCAAGATGTAGAAGTGTTCCCTTTTCTCCACATCCACGCCAACATCTCTGGTCTTGGGATTTTGTGATATAGGATAGTCTCACTGGAGTTAGATGATATCTCAAAGTAGTTTTGATTTGCATTTCTCTGATGATTAAAAATGATGAGCATTTTTTCATATTTCTGAAGGCTACGTGCCTGTCTTCTTCAGAAAAGTTTCTCTTCAAGTCCCTTGCCCAGCCTGCAATAGGATCCCTTGTTCTTTTCTTGCTAATGCATTTGAGTTCTCTGTGGATTCTAGTTATTATCCCTTTGTCAGAGACATAACCTGCAAATATCTTCTCCCATTCTGAAGGCTGTTTGCTTACTTTACTTACTATGTTCTTGGCTTCACAGAAGCTTTTTACTTTGATCAAGTCCCAATAGTGTATTTTTGAAGCTGCTTCAATTGCCCGGGGGTTCCTTCTCATAAAGAACTCGCCCAGCCCAATATCTTCAAGAGTTTTCCCTGCACTCTCTTCTAGTATTTTTATAGTTTCATGTCTTAAGTTTAAATCTTAAAGACAGTGAAAGACAGTGAAAGTCTATCTTGGTTAATGGTGAAAAGAGTGGGTCCAGTTTCAGTCTTCTACAGGTTGCCAGCCAGTTCATCCAGCACCATTTGTTAAATAGGGAATCTTTTCCCCATTGAATGTTTTTAATTGGCTTGTCAAAGATTAAATAGCAGTAAGTAGGCAAATTCATCTCTTGGTTCTCTATTCTGTTCCAGACATCTACTTCTCTATTTTTGTGCCAATACCATGCTGTTCTGATCACTATCAATTTGTAGTATAGTCTGAGGTCTGGTAGCATGATACCTCCTGCTTTGTTTTTATTTTTGAGTAATGTCTTGGCTATTCAAGGTGTTTTCTGATTCCATATAAAACGAAGTATTGTTTTTTCAAGATCTTTAAAGTATGACAATGAAGCTTTACTGGGGATTGCGTTGAAATTATATATTGCTTTGGGTAGTATGGACATTTTAGCAATGTTGATTCTTCCCAGCCATGAGCATCGTATGTTTTTCCATTTGTTAACATTCTCAGCTATCTCTTTTCTTAGAGTTTCATAGTTCTCTTTATAGAGATCTTTCACGTCCTTTGTGAGATAAACTCCCAAATATTTCATCTTCTTTGGCACTACTGTGAATGGGATAGAGTCCTTTATTGTTTTTTCAACTTGACTATTGTTGGTATATATAAAGGCTACCGACTTATGGATGTTGACTTCGTAACCTGAGATGCTGCTGTATTCCTTGATCACTTCTAAGAGTTTTGCAGTAGAGTCCCTAGTGTTTTCCAGATATACAATCATATTATCTGCAAAGAGTGAAAGTTTGATCTCTTCTGACTCTATATGGATACCCTTGATCACCTTTTCTTCCTTAGTTGCAGTGGCTAAAACTTCCATTACAATGTTAAAAAGCAATGGAGACAATGGGCAGCCTTGTCTGGTTCTTGATCTGAGTGGAAATGATTCCAATTTAACTCCATTCAATATGATATTGGCTGTGGGTTTGCTGTAGATGGCCTCTATCAGTTTAAGAAATGTCCCTTCTATACCAATTTTCTTAAGTGTTCTGATCATGAAGGGATGTTGGA
>CAUYPK010031137.1:0-19673 GCA_963574355.1 Loris lydekkerianus
CACGCACTGCGCTACGGGGGTTGTGCTTTTTTTTTTTTTTTTACAACGAAAGAAATGTGGGGGGGGCTTGTGGTGATGTGAGTTGGGCGCCGGCCCCATATGCTGGAGGTGGTGGGTTCCAACCCAGCCCCAGCCAAAAAACTGCAAAAAAAAAAAAAAAAACCAATAAAATAAAAGAAAGAAAAGCAAGGTGATTTAGACATGACTATTTCAGCTCTACTGAGGGCAACTATCTTGGAAGTACATGCTTCACCACTGCTTTTGTTCTTTATGCCCCATCTGTTTCAGAATCGAACTTTTTTTTTTTAATTGAGACAGAGTCTCACTTTTGTCACCCTCAGTAGAGTGCTGTGACATTATAGCTCACAGCAGCCTCATACCTTGGACTCAAGTGATTCTCTTGTCTCAACCTCCCTAGTAGCTGGGACTACAGGCATCTGCCACAGTGCCCGAGCTTTTTTTTTTTTCTGTTTAGTAGGCCTGGGCCAGGTTTGAACCCACCAGTCCTGGAGAATGTGGCCGGCACCCTAACTACTGAGCTACGGGTGCCCAACCAATTTTTTTTTTGGTGGGGGACAGAGTCTTACTCTGTTACCCTAGGTACAGTGTGGTGGTGTCCTAGCTCACAACAACAGCAAACTCTTGGGCTCAAGCAATCCCCTTGCCTCAGATTCCCTAGTAGCTGAGACTACAGGCTCTTGCTACGATGCCCAGCTAGTTTTTCTGGTTTTGTTTTTTGTTTGTTTGTTTGTTTTGAAACAGAGTCTTATTATGTTGCCCTCAGTAGAGTGCCACAGTGTCACAGCTCACAGCAACCTCAAACTCTTAGCTTAAGCGATTCTCTTGCCTCAGCCTTCCAAGTAGCTGGGACTACAGGTGCCCACCACAACACCCAGCTATTTTTTGGTTGAAGTTGTCATTGTTGTCTGGCAGGTCATGGCTGGATTCGAACTCACCAGCTCCGGTGCATGTGGCCAGTGCCCTACCCACTGAGCTATGGGTGCCGCCCTTTTTTATGTTTCTGGTTTTACTTTCTGTTCTTATTCCAGCACTGACTTCTCCATTTATCTATTTTACATATGTGTGTGTGTACACACACACACTTATTTATATAGTACTTGACCATACACTAAACAATGTTTTACATATACATAACTCAAATTTATTCCTCATAACAAATGCATGCAGTAAGTACAGATAAAAAAGCTATTATACCCGTTTTAAAAATGAGAAAATGAGACAGACAGTAATGGAGTTCAGATTTGAACCAGGTAGTATTGCTCCAAAGCTGATGCCACACTATACTTGAACTTGATAAATTTCAACTGGTCTCTCCTTAACATATGAGATAATTCTCTACTAAGCTCTTATTTGTGCTAGAAACTTTACATGTGTAATCGCTTCTAATCCTCACAACAACTCAAAGACATAGATACAGATAAAAGACCCAAGTCACAGTGATTTATGCAACTTGCACAAATTAGTAATTGGAGCAGCTGCTGGCCACTAGACTGGAGTTATTATGTCCTGACTGTTTTGGGTAATCTCTTAGCTTGAGTCATTCCCTGGGACCCAACCATGATGACACTAGCCATACCCCAGTCCCCACTCAAGGGGAGCGTAGAACCAACTGGCACAGTTTCAGAGGAATGAAATTTAAGCTTGGGTTCAATTCTGTGAAGCTACATTCTCAGTGTTTCCAAGGACATTTTAATAAAAACAGTTATAACAATTATTTTTACCATCTATTAAATACTTCCTGACATATCTGGCACTTTATATACAATATTCCTAGCCATCATGACAACCCTATAAGGTAAATATTATCATTTGCTATTTTACAGATGATGAAATAGAGGGTCAAAGAGGTTAAATAACTTGCCCATAATCACATAATTATTCAGATATGCTGACTCCAAAGGCTATCCAGTTTCCTCTCATGTGGACTAGATCTTGGACCAGCCTTTACTAAGGGCTTGGAGAAAATATAGAGGGTGGAAGAGAATATGTTTTAGCCTGGGTTAGTGAAATATTTCTTTCTTTTTCTTCCTTTCTCCCTATCTCCTTTCCTCCCTTCTTTTCTTCCTTCATTTTTTTCAGTTAATGAAAATGACACAATTAATAACAAAGCTAGCGAAGCCCTACACTTGGCTTCTTGCCATCTTTAAATCCAAGTCCCACCCATGTAGAATCATGACTGCTGACAATAAAGTCCCAACCCAGTATGAATCAGCACAGAGCAATAGCAAAAGAGGGCCGGGCTAGGACTTGGTGCTCAGAGTTAGCCCTGAAGTTATGAGTCAGAGAAGCCTCAGAATAACCTCCCTGCAAGTTAATCTCAGGCCAGGGCTTGCCAAGATGCAACTGGTTTGACAAACTCCAGTGGACTGGAGTGGACTGCCCTGGGGAGAAAGGGCAGTGCTAATGTGCCAAAGAGAGACAGACTGGATAGGTTACTGGAATTATGGTCATTAACCAAACCTCACCGGTGATACTGCAACAGAAAATAGTCCTGATGTCACCCAGGTGGAAGGAAGGGCACCTGTTTCGTTCCGCTCTTCACTGTATTCAGAAACTCAAGAAAAGCATCTATAATGTATTCAAATGTCGGTACAGACGTATTCATGTTATTAACTAATATCTGCAATAAGAACTAGCCAAAAATAAAATACCAATTAGTGTATTTAGTATATACTAAAAGAAATTACATGGATTTATGGAGACCTAAACTAAGTTTAAAAGGTTTGTCATGGCTTGGCACCCATAGCTCAGTGGTTGGGGTGCCAGCCACATACACCGAGCCTGGCAGGTTCAAACCCAGCCTGGGTCTGCTAACAACAATGACAACTGCAACAAAAAAGTAGCCAGGCATTGCAGCAAGTGCCTGTAGTCCCAGCTACTAGCGAGGCTGAGGCAAACGAATCATTTAAGCCCAAGAGTGTCAGGTTGCTGGGAGCTGTGATGCCAGGGCACCCTACCAAAGGTGACATAGTGAGACTCTCTCAAAACAAAAGAAAGGTTTGTCATAAGTGTGTCCTTGGTCCAGGTTTTCCCCAGTATCTCTAGGTCAACCTCTTTCTCTGAATCTGAACTTGATGAGTAAGTTCAGGGGTCAGGGAATATCACTTTGTGCTCCATCCCCAGACAGACCTATGCTCCTGTAACTCTCACTAATCTGCTTTTTTTTTCTTTCAAAAGACAAAAACTAAAAATAGTCTCCTCACCTAGATCCTCCTAGAGAAAGATGAGAGAGTTGTGCATCCATTCTGTGTGAAAAGAAAGCAGACTTTAGAATCATAAAGGTCTGGAAATGAATCCCAAGTCTAATAGAATACTTCCTAGCTGTGTTGGCTTTGGACAGTTTATTCATCCATACAATGGGGAAAACAAGACTGAAAAGTTGCCAAAAGATTAAATGAAAAAATAGATGCTAAAGTGCCCAGGATACTGTCTGGCTCCAATCTCCTGAGCTGATCTGTACTTTTTTCTTTCTACATTAGAAAATCCTTTTAAGAGACTTAGAGAAATCTATTCTTTCTAATGTAGAACTCATTGATCTGAAATGCACCGAAAGGCATTCTATGTGTTCCAGAAACGGAAATGGGCAATTAAATTATTCTTTCATTTGATAAAAATTATTAAGTACTTCTGCGTTAGGAACTGAGCTAGGAGCTGGATGTATATAACTAAGGTACAGGTCTCAGTTCAGAGGGGGAAACAAAGACTACTGTTGTGAGAGATATGAAGGCAAAAACAGAGTGCTGGGGACATCCCAGGAAGAGCACCTGATAGGACTATCTTGGCGGACCTAGGGAGGACAGCATGGTAGGAAGTGGGGCAGGTGACAGACTAAGGGCAAACAGGAGTAGACCAGGTGGAGAAAAAAGGCAAGGATTGCTAGCACAGGCAACAGCCCAGGCGAAGGCAACAGGGTATAAAATGGCCATTGGTTCTGACCTTGGACCCTAGGGATTGCATGCAGGTGGGGCCGAGGCAGAGACTGGAAAGCTGCACAGAGGTCAGCTCACACAGGGTTTAAGGCACTAAGCTCTGTAATTTGGGTTTAAACACGAAGTGCGTGGGGAGTCTTTGAAGTATGCCAAGCCGGCAGATAACATGATCAGATTCGCTTTTTTAAATGGTATGAAAATTTATGTCCATGGATTCAACTTGTTTTTATGAATTCATGATATAAACCACCTCTCTTCCTTTCTAAGGAAAGACAAAGATACATCTTCAAAAATTGAAATTGTCCAAGAACTTCATGCTAGATGGTATTTGAGTTTCATTCACCATTGGGTGTGGGAGAGATTGGACCTGAATAGGAATATTGACAGAGACTTATTCATTTAGCTCTTTTTTTTTTTTTTTTTTTCACCTGCAGGGCCAAATCCATGACACGAATAAGAATTTTAAGATTTTTATGAAATCTGGAGACAGTGATCTTCCCTTTGAGAAGTGATTCTCAGAGGCTGTTCAGGTGTGAGAAAGCTGTAACTGAGCCCTGAAATTCATTAGCAGAAGCGGTTAACAACTACGAAGTCTCACACCAGTGCTTGCTTCTATTTCTAGCCTTAACCAAAGCTATCAGCATCTCCCTTTCAAAAGAATTTAGTTCCCTTAATTAGAAAAATATTCTGATTGTGAGAAGTCTACAGACATGCCCTGAGAATCCAGTGACCTCATTTTTGGTAGCTCTATAATATTTGTGAACATTTGTTTTTAATCACTGTCACTTCTTTTGATCAAACTTAATGCCAAGGTTTTTGAGTTTCAAGGGCAATTTGTCCCACCAATCAGGACCCATTTATAAGAGGATCCATCTCTGTAACTTTCATACAATATGTCCACACAGAATCAAGCTCCAACCAGCCCCAGCAACAGGAAAGATCTGGAAAGCAGAATCAGAAAGTGTATTAAAAGAAAAAGTCCAAATGTTTTGTGTTGCAGTCTTTCATTGCCTTCATTCACTGGCAGGCTTTTCTAATAGGACATTTGTCTTGGCAGATGAAGTGTCACATATTAAGCAGGTGATAAGTGGCGTAACTCAAGGGAAGCATTTGAGAAAGCAAGTCACACACAAATGACAAGTTGGAATGTGTAACTGTCAGCATAGACAGGCCGATGTCCTGGCATAAAAGTTATTCTGAAGGCTCCTCTCTGACTTGGCAACCCTGCTGGAGCTGGACAGGTTTGGACTCACTTTTAAAATCAGTCTCATTGTGAGTGAGGGAGAGTGTCTGTTTTATTTATTTTTTTTTTATTTTTGCAGACAGAGTCTTACTTTGTTGCCCTCGGTAAAGTGCTGTGGCATCATAGCTCACAGCAACCTCAAATTCTTTACCTCAAGTGATCCCCTTGCCTCAGCCTCCCCATTAGCTGAGACTACTGGCAGCTAATGCCTGGCTATTTTTAGGGTCTTGCTCCAGCTCAGTCTGGTCTCGAACTCGTGAGCTCAGGCGATCCGCCTGCCTTGGGCTCCCAGAGTGCTAGGATTCCAGGCTTGAGCCACAGTGCCTGGCCTATGTGTGTATGTTTTATATGGCTGCTGTTTTTCTATCACTGAATACTGAAAAAATAAAACCAAAAGGTGGTGTTGTGCTTAAAACAGAAAGGGAGAGATGGAGATCTTCAAGAGAAAAACAAAAGGAAGTAAAGCAGATTTCCAAATAAACCTGATATCCACTTCAAGAGACCAGCTAAAGTTACTCCAGCTGAAGAGTGTCTTGCATCACAAGCTTTGTCCCTAAGGTATGCTGAGTCCAAGTCTTTCCTACTTAGAGCTCCAGTCACAGCTCAGCTGGGAATCACCCACCCACCTGGGTCTGTAGGTCAAGATTTGAACGCATTAACAGACGTCCTCTTCAACCTAATGTGACAGAGGTCCATCAAATCCAAATTGAAGCCAAAATGGGAAAAGAAAACAATATCAAATAGTTCTTTCATAAACTTCAGTGAGGTTTCACGAACTGAGACACAGATGGAAAAATTTTAAAACATTCTTCTAATAACTGGTTTCTGGCTGAATGAGCTTTTGCACTTAGGCAATTTTGGCCTTTGCAAAGCACTTGCTTTGCGTGAAAGGAAATGAATGTGAGGACAGAGGCGAGGGAGGAGAGAAAGGCAAGGGACCAGCTTCTAGCCTGGATTTGTTTCCAAAGGTCTTGATTTAGAGCTATATTTAACTGTGAGAGCAGCTCCCACACAAAAGTGGAACCCAGCACTATCTTTCTATAAGTTGGTGACTAATGTTTTTCCTTCCAATAAATCGATAGTGGGCTTCATGGCAGTGGTGTTCTTCAGCCAGCCTTTAAGGTTTGTGTAATGAGACAGGCAAAGACGCAGCAGGAGGACATTGTAGGTAGAGGGAAGCACACAGACAGAGGTAGGAAAAGACGCCAGAGAGCACGTTCCGAGCACACAAAGCTGTAGCGTCAGAACACGGCATCACTCTGGATGCTCACGGCAGGGCAGAAGGAGGTACCAGAAATGATCACCAAGTTGTCAGTCCACGAGTTGACCTTCACTGAGGATGAAACACAGGAAGAAGCATGGAATCTGGGAGGGAAGGTGACTCAGATGGGCATCTGTTGGTTTTGTCTTCCAGGTATCCCTTCCAGCTGCTTCTGGCCACAGTCCTTCATTTCCTTCTAAGCATGCAGCCCTCCCCACAGTCTCAGTTCACATGACTCAAGTGTAACTCATACCCTCTTTGGCTCCAACGGGTGGACACACGACCTAGGCCTACCTAATCAAACATTCCATCTCCCAGGCCATCAGAGACCGCTCTATAATTTTCAGGTAGAATTGCTTATGATTTCTAGTATGATGGTGGGGGGGGGCGGTGGAACTTTAGACGATGTTTACAAGAAATTTATGTAAAATCAGGACATTGTCAAAGGATGTGGGATCATAAATATGATGGGAGCATTAGGACTTTCCTCAGTGACCTTCCCACAGCGCCATTGTGTTACCAGTAGGGATCCAAGGACGGACATGCGACCAAAGCTGAGCCACTGGAAGATAGCCCTGAGACTTTTCATTAAAAAAATGGAATATAGAAACTCTCGTTTCAATGGGGGTACAGAGCTGATAAATGGGCACTTGAAGCTTTGGGTGATCATCTTGTCACTATGAGGAGCTTTCTGAGCAAGAAACCAAGATGGCAGAGAGTAGAACCAGGAGAGGGCATTCAGGAAAGACAGATAAGATGATGACAGAGACAGACTCCTGATAGTGTCATCGGATCCCTAGGACCCAGACTGGCTTGAAATCTATCATCTCTCTATGGACTTAAAATTTCTTTTCTTTCTTTCTTTCTTTTTTTTTTTTTTTTTTTTGAGGGAGAGTATTACTTTGTCACCCTCAGTAGAGTGCCGTGGCCTCATAGCTCATGGCAACCTTAAATTCTTGGGCTCAAGAGATCCTTATGCCTCAGCATCTCAAGTAGCTGGTACTACACGTGCCCACCATACGCCCGGCTATTTTAAGAGACAGGGTTTTGCTCTTGCTCAGCCTGGTCTCAAACTCCTGAGCTCAAGCAGTCCACCTGCCTCGGCCTCCTAGGAAGCTAGGATAACAGGTATGAGCCACCATGCCCAGCCTAAATTTTTCTTTCTGGTTTTCCTTTCATTTTTCTTTTTCTTGAGCCAATAAAACAAAAGAGTCTTTTATATTTTATTTATTTTTTTTTTTTTGAGGCAGACTCTCACTTTGTCGACCTCAGTAGAGTGCTGTGGTGTCACAGCTCATAGAAACCTCAAATTGTTGGGCTCAAGCGATCCTCTTGCCTCAGTCTTTCTATTTTTAGTAGAGGCAGAGCCTCATTCTTGCTCAGGCTAGTCTTGAACTCCTGAGCTCAAGCAATTAACCTGCCTCAGCCTCCCAGAGTGCTAGGATTAGAGGCGTGAGCTGCTGCTGCACCCAGCCTAAAACAAGAGTCTTAATGGACACAATGGTGAGCTAGGCACAGTGCTCACATCTGCCACCCTGCCCAGCTCATTTTTGTATTCATTAAGACCCCCAGCACTTTAGAAGGCAAAGGCAGGAGGATTGCTTGAGGTCAGGATTTCAATACCATCCTGGGTTAACATAGTGAGACTCCATCTCTACACAAAATTTAAAAATTAGCTAGGTTCAGGGGTGAACACCTGTACTCTTAGCTATTTAGGAGGTGGAGTCGGGAGGATGGCTTGAGCCCAGGAGATAGAGGCTGCAATAAGCTATAATTATGTCACTGCATTCCACTCTGGGCAACAGAGCAAGACCCTGTAGAAACAGAGAGAGAGAAAAAAAAAAAACAAAGATGCTGGTTTTAGACATATATAGTAGAACCTCTGTAAGTTGACCACCAAAGGATTGTAACAAACTGGTCAACATATGGAGGTGTTCAACATAAGGAACCAGGCCTACTGTACTGGTACATGCATGTGGTGAAGTCCAGTTTATGAAGAGTAGATCAACTTAAGGAGGTGGTCAATGCAGGGACATGGTCAATTACGGAGGTTCTACTGTATATTTAATTTATGGGAAGTCATCCAGATAGTCAAAAAAGTGGAACTATTTCTCTGAACACTATATCAAGTTCCCTGAGTACTGAGAGAAATATCTGAGAGCCATTCATTTTGTTAAAACAATAAGAGCCAGGCTTGGGGCCCATAGTACAGTGGTTATGGGACCGGCCACATAAGCTGAGGGTGGCGGGTTCAAACCTGACCCAGGCCAGCTAAACAACAGTGACAAATGCAACAAAAAAAATAGCCGGGCATTGTGGCGGACACCTGTGGTTCCGGCTGCCTGGGAGGCTGAGGCAAGAGAATTGCTTAAGCCCAAGAGTTTGAGCTTGCTGTGAGCGAGTGCTGACGTCACAACACTCTACCTAGGGTGACATAGTGAAACTCTATCTCAAAAAAAAAAAAAAAAAAAAAAAGAGCTAATATTTGTTACATTTTTGCTAAGTGCCAGATATTATGCTGAAAAGCTTTACATATATTCTCTCTTTCTATCCTGCAGCAACTATGCGAGTTAAATACCAATTATTTGTTGTATATTTTATGGCTTATGCCATTAAGCAAACATAGGAGAAGTTTAGTAATTTGCTTTGGTAGCCAGGAGGGGGTCCCAATGAAACCTGCCCTCTAGTATTCATGCTCTTATTTCCTTCTCTTCCTTGGAGTATGGACTGGACTTATTGAGGTTCTTCTAATGACTAGAATAAGACAGAAGTGATGGCATGTGACTTGGAGACAATATCATGCACAGTGTGGCTTCCACTCTCGTTCCAGGTAGAATTGCTTATGATTTCTAGTATGATGGAGGGAGGGAAGAATTGTAGATTATGTTTACAAGAAATTAGGAATATAGAAACCACCCCCCAACCCTGGTCACTCACTCTGGAGGGGGCTGTGTTATAATTGGCTCTATAAAATGGCTCATGAGGCAGTAGGCATGGTCAACAGTCAAAAGAGTAAGCTTGGAAGTGGATCTTTCAACCCCAGTCAAGTCCTTAAGGACCACAACTTTTTTAAATTTTTTTTTTTGAGACAGAGTCTCACTATGTCACCCTCTGTAGAGTACTATAGCGTCACAGCTCACAACAACCTCAAGCTCTTGCGCTTAAGAGATTCTCTTGCCTCAGCCTTCCAAGTTGCTGGGACTACAGGCACCTGCCTCAATGCCTGGATATTTTTTGGTTGAAGTTGTCACTGTTGCTTGGCAGGCTCAGGCTGGAGTTTAACCCACCAGCTCCGGTGTATGTGGCTGGCGCTCTAGCTGCTGAGCTACAGGCGCCAAGCCAGGGACCACAACTTTTAATGACAGTTTCCTGCCACCTATGACAGACCCTAAGCAAGAACCACACCACTAATCCATTCCTCATTTCTGATTCTCAGAGACTGTGAGATAACAAATGTTTGTTGTTTCAAGTTGATAAATTGGCCAGCAATTTATTACACAGCAGTAGATAACTCACACACATTTTGGTACCAAGAGTGGGGTGCTGATGCAATAAAAATTAAAAAATCTCATAATTGTTTTGGAACCAGGAAGTGGGTGGAAGCTGAAAGAGCTGTAAGGATTTTAAAGAGAGCCCTAGTGAAAGCAGAAAGTGCCTTGAACACACTGGTTGTGGATTATGGGCTCCCAAAAGGTTGTTGTTAAGAACTTAAAGGAGAGTGAGGAAAATCTGCTAGGAAACTAGATAAAAGGAGATTTATTTAATATGGGAGCAGAAGGTTTATAATGCAACCTCTAGCAATGTGGGTGGTAGAAAATGTACCTAATGAACTAGGTGATCAAGTTAAGGAGATTTCCAGGCTTTCTCCATCACCCTGTCTTGGCTCTGCTCTCCTGACTTGCTTTCTTTCTCAGAAAGCTCTTCCCTTATACTGACAACATGACCATTAGAAGCTTCGGGCCCTCATTCTATCAAATCTGTAATCCCCATTAAATGAGAGGCTCTGTATCCCAATATTTTCTTTTCTTTTTTTGAGACAAGAGTCTCAAGCTGTCGCCCTCGGTAGGGTGCTATGGCGTCACAGCTCACAGAAACCTCAAACTCCTGGGCTCAAGTGATTCTCCTGCCTCTGCCTCCCAAGTAGCTGGGACTACAGACGCCCACAACACCCGACTATTTTTTGGTTGCAGCTGTCATTGTTTGGCGGCTAGATTCACCTCCAGTTCAGGTGTATGTGGCTGGCACCTTAGCTGCTTGAGCCACAGGCACTGAACCGCCTCTTAAGATTTTAAAGATGTGATGGAGGCACCCATGGCTCAGTGGGTAGGGCACCAGCCACATACACTGAGGCTGCCAGGTTTGAACCTGGCCAGGCCAGCTAAGGCAGCAATGACAATTGCAATAACAAAAATAGCTGGGCATTGTTGCAGGTGCCTGTAGTCCTAGCTACCTGGAAGGCTGAGGCAAGATAATTGCATAAGTCCAATAATTTGAGGTTGCTGTGAGCTGTGACACGGCACTCTACCCAAGCCGAGTGCTTGAGACTCTGTCTCAAAAAGAAAGATGTGATGAACAGTGATCCTAAGAAGCTTAAGGGTGTTTTCTCCCAGCAGAAGTCCAAAGTAGAGTCCCATATCACAGAGATTTGCATGGGGCCAGGCGTGGTGGCTCACACCTGTAATCCTAGCACTCTGGAGGCTGAGGCGGGTAGATAGCTTGAGCTCAGAAGTTCAAGACCAGCCTGAGCAAGGGCTTGCCTGTCTCTAAAAATAGCCATGCATTGTGGCAGGCTCCTGTAGTCCTGGCTACTCAGAAGGTTAAGGCAGGTGGATCACTTGAGCCCTAGAGTTTGAGGTTGCTGTGAGCTATGATGCCATGACACCCTACCAAGGGCGACAAAGTGACTCTGCCTCAAAAAACAAATAAACACCAAAAAAGAGACTTGCAAGTGTGGCCTTTAATGGCATGAAAGTGGAACTATTGTTGTTGTTGTTGTTGTTTTTGAGACAAAGGCTCACTATGTCTCACTTGGTAGAGTGCCGTGGCATCATAGATCATAGCAACCTCAAACACTTGGCCTTAAGCGGTTCTCCTGCCTCAGCCTCCCAAGTAGCTGGGACTACAGGCACCTGCCACAATGCCCGGCTATTTTTTTATTGAAGTTGTCATTGTTGTTCAGTTGATCCAGGCTGGGTTCCAACCCACCAGCCTTGGTGCATGTGTCCAGCGCCATAACCACTGTGCTACAGGCACCAAGCCAATTGCATGAAAGTTTAATGGCAACAACTGTTCAACCATATTCACAGGAGAACCACTAAATATTTAAAATAATAATATCAGCAGAAGTATCACCAGCTTGGAATGAAAGAGGCTGAGGCAAAATTAAAATATGCTTTTGGATTCCTAAATTCTACCAGAAAGAAACAGGCTGAGAAAACCACTCTGTTGAAAACACAGTCTAGGCTCGGCGCCCATAGCTGAAGCGGCTAGGGCACCAGCCACATACACCGGAGGTGGTGGGCTCGAATCCAACCCAGGCCTGCCAAACAATGATAACCACAACCAAAATAGCTGGGTGTTGTGGCGGGCACCTGTAGTCCCAGCTACTTGGGAGGCGGAGGCAGGAGAATTGCTTGAGCCCAAGAGTTGGAGGTTGCTGTGAGCTGAGACACCACGGCACTCTACTGAGGGCAACAGCTTGAGACTCTGTCTCAAAAAAAAAAAAAAAGAAGAAGAAAAAGAAGAAGAAAGAAACCACAGGCTAAAGGCAGCGCCTGTAGCTCAGTGGGTAGGGCTCTAGCCACATACACCAAGGCTGGTGAGTTTGAACACGGCTGGGGCCTGCTAAACATCAATGACAACTGCAACCAAAAAATAGCCTGGTGTGTGGTGGTGCCTGTAGTTCCAGCTACTTGGAAGGCGGAGGCAAGAGAATTGCTTAAGCCCAAGAGTTTGAGGTTGCTGTGAGCTGTGATATCACAGCACCCTACCGAGGGTGACATAGTGAAATTGTCTCAAAAAAAAAAGAAAGAAAAAAGAAAAAAAAAACGCAGGCTACCTTTTTTCAGGAAAGATAACACAGAGGGAGTAATTAAGAGCTGTGAGAAGTACTCCTAGAAAGAAATAAGATTGAGTACTGATGAAGGAACTCACAGCATTTTTCAGGATGGCTTTCTGAATTGTTATGGAGCAGTGATGCTTTGCGCCTCTCATTTCCTCCCTTTTTGAACAGGAATGTCTATAGTGATTATCTTATGCTTGCTCCACCATTTTACACTGATTGTGCATGTGGAAGGCAGATAATGTGTCTATTTCACAGACTTTAGAGGTTTCAAAATTAGGAAAATCAATGTGCAAGAACTACAGACAGCTAAGGAGCCTCATTCACAGCTGGACCTCCTTTGGGTTATGAGATTCTGGACTTGGGCTGATATTAAAATGGACTGAGATTTTTGAGGGTCTTGGGAAGTGGTAAGTATTTATATTTTGCATATGGGAGAAACATGAGTTAATTGGAGGGGAGACAAAGAATAGACTATTACAGTTAGCCTCTAAGATGGGCCCCCATCTTCCCTGCCTCCTAGAATTCAGTCCTTTGTATAATCCCCTCTTAATTGTGAACTGGATTTAGTGACTTGCTTCTACTGCAAAGAATAAGGCAGAAGTCTTGATACATGACTCAAAGACTATGCCAGAAATGTAGTGTTGCTTCTACTTTCTCACCCTCTATCCCTCTCTCCACTCAGTCTGTGCGAAGTCATGTGTGAGCAGTCCTAAGGAGAGACCCAAAGAGCAAGGAATTAAAACCTGCTGCCAGGCAGCGCCTGTGGCTCAAAAGAGCAGGGCTCCAGCCCCATATACCAGAGGTGGTGGGTTCAAACCGGCCCTGGCCACCAAAACTGCAAAAAAAAACCTTGCTGTAAACAGCCAGGCGAGTGATCTTAGAGACCCAATCCAGACACTGATGCTTTACTGCAACTTCACCAGAGACTTTGAGAGCCACCAGAAGCACCAACCTAAGTGGTTTACAGATTATTTTTTTTTAGAGGCAAAGTCTCACTTTGTCACCTTGGTAGAGTGCTGTAACATCACAGCTCACAGCAACCTCCAACTCCTGGGCTTAGGCGATTCTCCTGCCTCAGCCTCCTGAGTAGCTGGGGCTACAGATGCCTGCCACAAAGTCCAGATATTTTTTGTTGCAGTTTGGCAGGGGCCGAGTTTGAACCCACCACTTTCGGTATATGGGGCCGGCGCCCTACCCACTGAGCTACAGGTGCTGCCCTGAAAATAACTATTGATTTAGAGCAGAGGTTCTCAATCTGTGGGTTGTGACCCCTTTGTAACAATGAAAATACATTGCAGCATTAGGAAGGTTGAGAACCACTGATTTATTATTATTATTTTTTTTTGGAGAACCACTGATGTAGAAGGCGCAAATAAACCACAACTGTGGGCTTAGAGAATAGATCCCATTCTCTAAGGCCTTTTTAGTTACCAGAAATAATGCCTCAGGCAGCGGTGCCTGTAGCACAGTGGGTAGAGTGCCAGCCACAGGCACCCAGGGTGGTGGGTTTGAACATGATCCGGGCCGGCTGAACAACAATGACAACTGTAACAACAACAAAAATAGCCAGGAGTTGTGGCAGGCACCTGTAATCCCAGCTACTAGGGAGGCTGAGGCAAGAGAATCTCTTACGCCCAGGAGTTTGAGGTTGTTGTGACCTGTGATGTCACAGTACTCTACCAAGGATGACATAGTGAGACTCTCTCTCAAAATAATAATAATAATAATAATAATAATAATAATGCCTCAGCTTACAGATTCTTAACCCTCAGAAACTTTGTAAAGGAACAAACATTTGTTGTTTTAAAATAAATGTGGGGATAATTTGTTATGCAGAAATAAATAATATGCTTGCCAAGGGCACATACTCTATAATCCCATTTAAATCAACTCCAGGGAAGACAAAGTTTATCTATAGGAATCCACGCAAATCAGTACTAGCCTGGGATCATGGGTAAGGGTGGGAATTGACTAGGCAGGGGCACATGAAAATTTTTGGAGATCAGAAAAATGTTCTATTTCTCTCTTTCTTTTTTTTTTTTTAAGAGACAGAGTCTCACTTTGTCGCCCTCCATAGAGTGCTGTGGTGTCACAACTCATAGCAACCTCCAGCTCTTGGTCTTAGGCGATTCGCTTGCCTCAGCCTCCCAGGTAGCTGGGACTACAGGTGCCCGCCACAACGCCCGGCTATTTTTTTGTGGCTGTTTGGCTGGGGCTGGGTTCGAACCTACCACCCTCAGTATATGGGGCTGGTGCCCTACTCACTGAGCCACAGGCGCCGCCCAAATGTTCTATTTCTTAGTTGTGGGGGTGGTTACACACTGAATCGTACACTTAAATGGGTGTATTTCTTCTGGTTTTGTTTGTTTGTTTTTGTTTTTGAGACAGAGTCTTACTCTGTTACCCTGGGTAGAGTGCCCTGGCGTCAGTGCTCACCAGCAACCTCAAACTCCTAGTTTAAGTGATTGTCTTGCCTCAGCCTCCCATGTAGCTGGGACTACAAGCATATCCACACAGTGCCTGGCTAGTTTTTCTATTTTTGGTAAAGACAGGGTATCGATCTTACTCCAATGCTGGTCTCCAATGCCTGAGCCCAAGTAATCCAATTGCCTCTGTCTCCCAGAGAGCTAGGATTATAGGTGTGAGCCACTGTGCTCAGCCATGTATTTATTGAATGTATATTTTACCTTAATAAGGTTGATTTTAAGAAAAGAGACAGTGATGAGGAGGTAGAATCAGTAGAATAAAAAGTGTGAAGGTGAAAGCAAGAAGAGAGATGGGACAATGTTTTAAGAAAGTATCATGGGGCTTGGCGCCCATGCTCAGTGGTTAGGGCGCCGGCCACATTTACCAGAGCTGGCAGGTTCGAACCCAGCTGGGCCAGATAAACAACAATGACAACTGCAGCAGCAACAAAAATAGCCAGGCAATGTGGCAGGTGCCTGTAGTCCCAGCTACTTGGGAGGCTGAGGCAAGAGAATCACTTGAGCCCAAGAGTTTGAGGTTGCTGTGACGCCACTGCACTCTACAGAGGGCGACATAGTGAGACTCTGTCTCAAAAAAAAAAAAAAAAAAAAAAAAGAAAGAAAGAAAAGAAAAGAAAGAAAGAAAGAAAAGAAAGTATTTGGGACTGGGCACAGTGGCTCCCACCTGTACTTCTAGCACTTGAGGAGGCCATGACAAGAAGATCCTTTGAGCTCAGGAGTTCAAGATCAACCTGAGCAAGAGAGAATTCCCATCTGTACTAAAACAAGAAAAACTAGTCAGGCATTGTGGCCAGTAGTCCTAGCTACTCAGGAAGCTGAGGATCAATAGCACCCAATAGTTTGAGGTTGCTTGAGCTAGACTGACTTTACAGCACTTTACCCTGGGGCAACAGAGTGAGAGTCAGTCTCAAAAAAAAAAAGACAGAAAGAAAGAAAGTATTTGGGTCAGGGATTTTAGGTATTTTTTTTAGGATAAGGGAGACTGGGAACAAGTTTGAAGGCAGAGGATAAGGACTAAAGACGTAAAACAGAAAGCTTAAATTATAAAGTAAAATTCTGGAGAGGACTGAAATAAATGATGTTAAGCCAGAGGGTTAGTTAGTGAAATACTTCCTGGAAAAAAATGGGTAAAGGGGATTTTAGGGACTCATATAGTTCCAGTGTTCTCAGTAAAGTAAAAGATCCGTTTATATTGCAAGAGTTAGAGGCTTTTCAGCAAGGACTTGGATTTAGGTAGGAAAGAAGTTTAATGTGGTTTTTATGCAAACTGACAAGGAAAGTCAATTACTTTCAGAGTCTCTGCTAAAGTGTTTAATATTATTCTGTAAACAGTGGGGGAGTCTCTGATGTCTTTTGAGCAGAGAAATGGTAAGTCAGGGATTACTTTAGGAAAATCATTCTGTTGCAGAGAGGAGTATGAACTGGGAGATGGTCGAGGTAGAGAAACCAGTCATGAGACTATTGCAATCATCAGCCAAAAGTTGGTGAATGAACCCATGAGAAGCAGGAAGGGAAAACCCGGCTTTGATTTGTAAGAGATGGTGGCCCGATGAAAAGGTGGAATGTTGGAAATAACTGAATGGGGCAGAAAGAGAGGAAAAGCAGCAGATGGAGCAGGTGAGGGAGAGAAGGACATCTCACTTGTGGAACTGAGTTTGTAGTTTGGAAGATTATCCAGGTAAAAAGGTGCTTGCAGTAAGTGAGAATACAGCTAGAAACCTCATAGGAGTGAGGTGATGAGGCTGGGAAAGAGATTTAGGAACTATCTCTTTTCCTTTCTGGACTAAAGGATCCCTGTTTGATTTAGACTAATGGATGACAGTGTGAGTGCCTTGGTTCAAGCTATTCTAAAAAAGTACCATAGATTAGATGGTTGAAATAACAGACACTTATTTCTCACATTCTGGAGGCTGAGAAGTCCAAGATCAAGGTGCTGGCAAATTCAGTTGTTGGTGAGGACCTTCTTTCTCACTTGCAGGTGGCTGCTTTTTTGCTGGATTTTCACCTGGCAGAGAGTGGAAGCTCTGGTGTCTCTTCCTCCTTGGCTAAGGACACTAATGTCATCATGGGGCTTCTCCCTCATGACCTCATCTAAATCTAACTTCCTCCCAAAGATCTTACCTCCTCATACTGTCACTTTAGACCAGGCGTCCTCAAACTGTGGCCCGTGGGCCACATGAAGTGGTGTGAATTATATTTGTTCCCGTTTTGTTTTTTACTTCAAAATAAGATATGTGCAGTGTGCACAGGAATTTGTTCATAGTTTTTTTTTTAAACTATAGTCCGGCCCTCCAATGGTCCGAGGGACAGTGAACTGGCCCCCTGTTTAAAAAGTTTGAGGACGCCTGCTTTAGAGGTTAGAACTTCAATATATTAAGTTTGGGTGCAACACAAATATTTATTACATAACAGTGGATCAATGGTAAAAAAAAAAAAAAAAGCTTCAGAATTGATAAAATTCTATCCTGTTCTTTCTGCAAGATGAATTGAGTGGATTCAGTCAGTGTTTTTCAAAATGCATCCTTAATGAAATGTGATATATTAACGTGTTTTTCAAGAGCAATTGTTTTCCTGGTCAAATAAGTTTGAGAAATATAGGTTGGGCAGTGCCTGCGGCTCAGTGAGTAGGGTGCCAGCCCATATACCAGAGGTGGTGGGTTCAAACCCGGCCCTGGCCAAAAACTGCAAAAAAAAAAAAAAAAGGAGAAACATACGTTAAGCAAAGCTAAACAGTTTTTTATTTAATGCAGGAGTTCTCATAGTCTTGCTATGTAATGATAGTATTTACAGTGAATCCTCAAGAGTAGAGAAACATAAAATAAAGCACTTCTTGTGTTTATTTAAACAGACAATGCTTTTTCTAAGGAAAAGCTTTAGGAATTAATGTTCTAAGGAAAGCAGTTTAAGGAAAACAGGTTTAAACTGTACTGAAACTGTAGTTATTGGTAACAATTATATGCAGACAAGGACTTCTCTCCTTTAATAGTGTAAATTCCTTATAGTTTTTTGCAAAAATATCGTTATTAAAGATGAAAACAAATTTCTGGAAAATTCTGTCCCAAGAAAACCTGAGTGTAGGTCTCACATGAGTTGTTGGAGTCCGTTTCCATTAGTGTTTAGAGCTCAAAAAACACGGTGTTTCTCTAACTCCAGCTTCAGAAACCTACCATTATAAATAATTGGGGATAATTATGAGAGCAGCTGAATAAACTGGAAAAGGCTGGGCATAAAGAGAAAAGCAATAGTAGGAAACGTGCAGTACTTGAACAGCCCATAAATCGCTCTGGAAGCAGAATAACAGTCCCCATCTTCTCCAAACTGGAACCTACATTTAAAGTAAATACCAAGCCAAACCTAACCAAATCAAAATAATGTTACGTCAAATAAATGACTCTGGTTTTCTTTTGCAGTTGTTAGGAGACAATCTCGGGACCCTTTTACTCCTCTAAAATTAAATCTCCTGACTCCAGACCGAGAAATATGGCAATAACTTTATTTGAGGCCGGGTGGTCCCCTTAATCCTGAGGCTTTTGTGATTCTCTCCCTTGCATCAACCCAGCAGCCGCTAACCCTTATACTACTGGAAATATAATGATGCTTAATTTGGTCCCATGAGCAGCTTTCAAGCAAACCTTTTGCTGCAAAAGGTTTCCTCATTATGAGGAAAAATAATGGTTTCAGAAATTAAATAAATTGTCCTATCAATAAGCAGTACATCTGGCATGTATTGATTACAGGCAGGGGACTCTCTTGGGGCAGGAGACTGGGTGGTTTTCATCTACTGAGGAAGTCAATAGAGGACAATGTGCACTTTTTTTTTTTTTAAATGAGACAGAGTCTTACTTTGTCACTCTCGGTAGAGAGCTGTGGCATCATAGCTCACAGCAACCTCAAACTCTTGGGCTCAAGTGATTCTCTTGCCTCAGCCTCCCTAGTAGGTAGGACTACAGGTGCCTGACACAATGCCCAGCTATTTTTTTTGTTTGTTTGTTTGCTTGTTTTAGCTGGCCTGGGCCGGGGTTGAACTCACCAGCACCTGTGCATGTGGCTGGTGCCCTAATCACTTACCTACAGGCACCCAGCTGCAATATCCACTTTTTATTTTTATTTACTTATTTATTTTTTTGAGACAGAGCCTCAAGCTGTCACCCTGGGTAGAGTGCCGTAGCATCACAGCTCACAGCAACCTCCAACTCCTGGGCTTAAGCGATTGTTTTGCATCAGCCTCCCAAGTAGCTGGGACTACAGGAACCTGCCACATGCCTGGCTATTTTTTTTGTTGTTGTTGTTCTAGTTGTCATTGTTGTTTGGCAGGCCCAGGCTGGGTTTGAACCCACCAGCTCTGGTGTATGTGGCTGGCACCTTAGCTGCTTGAGCTATAAGCGCTGAGCCAATATCCACTTTTTTTTTTAATTTTAATTGTTTTTTTTTTATTGTTAAATCATAGCTGTGTACATTAGTGCAATCACCTGTACCCATTCTAAGATGCACCATAGATGTGGCCCCACCCATTACCCTCTCTCCACCCAAACCTCCCCCCTCCCTTCCCCTTCCTTGGCCCTTTCCCCATAGTCTTGTGGTATAGTTGGGTTATAGCCTTCATGTGAAAGCTATAATTTAGCTTCATAGTAGGGCTGAGTACATTGGATACTTTTTCTTCCATTCCTGA
>CAUYPK010031138.1:0-24804 GCA_963574355.1 Loris lydekkerianus
TCGGCTCCCTCCACTGAGCCGCCGGCGGCAGCGCGTCCGAGGCCTCGGCTCCCTCCACTGAGCCGCCGGCTGCAGCGCGTCCGAGGCCTCGGCTCCCTCCACTGAGCCGCCGGCGGCAGCGCGTCCGAGGCCTCGGCTCCCTCCACTGAGCCGCCGGCGGCAGCGCGTCCGAGGCCTCGGATCCCCCTGCGGGCGGCGCCGGCTGCAGCGCGTCCTAGGCCTTGGGCCCCTCTACAGAGCTGCTTGCCGCTTCCACTCCGCTCTCCCCGCCTCACGAACTTCTTCGCGATGAAAGGAAGAATCCAGATTCACAATACGGTGAACCCATTGAAAAGTACATTAAAGACGGAAAGATTGTGCTAATTGAGATAACCATCAGTTTATTAAACAGGGAAATGGTTTAGACAATGGCTGTCAGTGCTCAGAAGAAATGCTTGATTGATGGGTTTCTGAGAAATCAAGACAACCTTCAAGGTTGGAACAAGACCCTGGATCGGAAGGCAGATGTGTGTGGTAATGAGATCTGTACTGAAGGACGCCTTGAGAGGGGAAGACTAGTGGAGTGGGAGCAGGGGTGACCACAGAGAGAGCTTGGAAAAGAGATTCAGACCTACCTTCAGTCAACAAAGCCAATTATTGACTTTTATGAAGAAGTGGGGAAAGTCAGGAAAATAGAGCTTTTAAACCTGCTGATGAAGTTTTTGATGAAGTTGTGAAGATTTTCAACAAGGAAGGCTAATTAATTCTAAGTCTGAAAATATCCTCGAAATCCTGCTTTAATATTGCTTTCATAGCTGCTATCACACCCCTTTTTAAGACAATTTTAATCTTTCATAACTATATCTCTATTAATAGCTGGAAAGTATCTAGCAAGACATTAATGTTTTAGGTCCTCTTATTTTTGGTCACAGGAATAGACAGTAAATTCAGCTTTAACTTCATCCTAGTTATGGTGCTCACAAAATAAAGAAGGATATCAGCTAGTTCTTTGTTTTTATTAAAAAAAGTATCCCTTTCATAGATTGTGCCTTCTGTGAGCAACACCCTTTAATATGCATATTAGATCCCTTTATTAAGTACAGTATGTTAGGGTTAGGAATACCCACTTCCTCTTTTTCTTGTAAGTTTTAAACTTCCAAGTTTAGGTGAATTTGTGGACCAAATTTCTAAGGAACTTTTGTGCAGTCAGTTCTTGCACAAAATGTTTGGTAAACAAACTCATAAAATGGACTCTTAGCAGTGTTTTAGTATTTATCAAATAACTGTCCATTTCCTATATAAAAGTAAAAAAGAATAGAAAAAGCTTAGGTTTTGTTTATTTACTGCATTTTGTAGAAGGTTGTATGACAGGGGATATTCTTAGTTTCTAAGATTGATTTGGGGGTCCTGGGGGTTCAGAGCCTGGGAGAATTGTCAGCTTCATTCTGACATAATCTGAGTGGAAGGGGCAAGGATCCCATGAAATAGCTTGTGTTCCTCATACTCTGTTAGATACTCTTTTCATGATTCAGTTGATCTTAATAAAATCTCTAGCAATGGAACCTTGAAATGCATGTATTTTATGCTAAAATGATTCAGTTAGCATTTTAGTAACACTTCACATTTTTTGTTTGTTTTCTAGACTAAATACAAGGTTAGCATAAATAAGAAGCAATTTAATGGTTAAATTTCCCATTTGTATTAATTTTTTGAATATTATTTGTTTAAGAAGATTAAAAAATTCTTGCACTTTGGCCAGAAGAATAATAAATATATCTTATAAATGTCTGGCTATTTTTATTCCTTAAATTGTTTTTTTTGTTGTTGTTGTTTTTTTGTTGTTGTTTTTTTTTGTCACATGTTGAAGAGAAATTTTTTTAAAGGTCCAAAGGAATATTCTTTTACACCCATTTTTTTCTGCATAAATCTCTGATAAGTTTTTTCTCTTTTCTTTTCTTTCTATCCCTGATGCTAAGTGGCATCCAAGGTTCTTAATATGAGGTTTCTTAAAATGTTTCTCATTTTTGGCATTGACACTGTTTGGTACACAGGGTTAAATAGGGCAAGGAACTTTGTCATTGTATAATTAGATATGCTACTTAAAGTCCTAGGTAATAGTGAGGACAAGTTAATGGATGTTTTATATTATAATAAAATCATCTATTTCTATGTGTTATGAAATTCACTTAAGTGTTTCAACATACTTGCCATTAGAAAACAAAGTATTGCTAAGTACTGTAACCTATTGGCCACCAGAATTTGTATTGAGATTATCTTGGTTTCTTGGAAGACATTGTAATGAGTTCTTATCTAGTGTTTTAGTATAGCCAGTAGGTAAGTAGCTTAATCAAACAGGTCCTGTATGAAGCAAGAGTAAAAGACTAAGGTTCTGAGAGCAGTCTTACTCACATTAGTGAAGAAATCCATGAAATGAGAATCTAAATATTTATAATGATATTGAAAGTAACCTTAAAGTTTTGAAGAAGACTGTTGAGACTAGGTGCTTTGCTTTCCTTTATCAGATATCTTTCTTTGGCATTTGAGAACAGAAACCAAGAAACATTATAATTACTAAATTATGAGGCTTTGCTTTTTGTTTTAAGTAGAAAAACATGTTGGCAATACTGAGTTTTTGGAGGGGATTGAGATACAACTGACTTTACTAGTTTGATCATTCCATTTGTGAAAGATACAGTCACTGAGAAGTTTTTGAGTATTTTGAAAGACCCTAATTTGAGCTTTGCTTGTTTTTTTAAATTAACATTATTTCCATTTAGTGATACTGGATATGTATGAATTATTTGGTAAATAATCTCAGTAAATTTGGTGCTGAGATGAAATGTTCTTGGGAGTTGGACCATGAATGAGATGGCAGCCACCCTCTACTTGTCTTTCACAGCCTTCTTCACCCCACATCCTTACTCCATCCAGTCTCCCAGTTGGGGATCATAATATTTGGGGGAACAGAAAAAAGGTTTCCAGTAACAAAAAGGTGGAAGAGGAGCCTATAATTGATTAGGTTTTTGGAACTGAAAGGTTGCAAAGGGATCTTGAGCTCAATAGTTCTTTAGTGAGTTTTCTAAAGAGAAGTGATCATTTTTTCAGGTCAAACATTATTTATAGAGTAGTAACTGGAAAATATCATAGAAGTTATGACCTTCGTATATACATTATGTTTAATTTTAAGATAAATTTCGGTCAGATTACTGAAAAACTTGAATGGATTACAAAAATGAACTGTAGCATAATTTTTTGAAAGAAATAGTATTCAGAAGAAAATACCCTATTCATATAGATATCATTGAGAAATGGATAGCTCTGCTGGTGTTTGCACAGAGGAAGTGGGAAAGTAATAAATAGCAGAGAATTTGAATGTTTAGTCATCTCTGTAGTGATTCCAGCAATTTTTCTTTTTCTTTTGCTTTTAATAATTACCCGGGAGAGTATTTTGAAGATTCTCTTAAGTTTCCAGTAGTTACAGTTGCCAAGATTCTTCAGCTGGCTGAGAACATTTCATGCTGTCTCCATGAACCAGAAGATTACCAGTTGGGGCGTCGGGTAATGAGAGAGTGGTGGAACACCTCGTGGCAAATGGGTTCTGATACACACAACATCTTCTGTACAATGGGTGTTCCAGTGTCTCCTGTGAGCACTCCAGGAGAGACGAGAAGCAGCATGGTTTCAGTGAGTGATGCCAGGGCCCATGTCTCTCCTACAGTCGCCGACAGTATTCTTTCACACGGACAACTTACTACCAAGTCCTGTTGTTCAAGTAATACTGTCATCTCATGAAAAATTCTGTTTACTTCTCTATAAACAGTGGCCAGTCTAATCAACTGTTCAGGTGATCTTTTCTCTATAGAACAAGGAGAAAACAACCGAGTAACCACAGGATGGAAAAGACCAGATCTACTCAGTACCTCATTCAACATGGCTCCTGGTTAAACAGGTGTAAAAGCACAAAGACACTGGTGCCTAGGTAAAACTAGTACCCCCAAATTCTCAATATGTATTGCCTCACTTTCATATGAATGTTCCCAAATACAACAGTGCCAATGGGCAATACGCTCATCACTTAAATTTAAGTAGCTTTGCCCCCTCGTTGTGATATTATAAAACTAAGGACTTTTATTCTTGATCTGGTATTTATGTCTTACTGAATATGTTAAAACATATTACATAATGCCCAACCACATTTAAGGTTATTTGGTTGCATTTAAGATTCTTTGGCATTTACTATTTTCTATGATTTATATTATATATTCTTTTTTTTCTCTCTCTCTCTCTAAATACAGTGCAACCTTTAGATTTACAATGATAGACTGTAAGACTTTGGCAGATGCACAAAAGTCTCATAAATCTCACAAATGTAATAAAGCTTAGCTGAATAATTAAAATGACCCTGTTGTATCTTTAACAATTGTCTAATTTCAAGACCAGTAACATTTAACATTTATTAGAATTATCATGTATTCCATGTCTCTTCCAATAATGAAAGGAGAAATGGCTTCTTTTAAGAGTGATTTTTTTTTTTTTTTTTTTTTTTTTTTTTAACAATCATAGAAGAAGCCCTGCAAAAGAAATACCAAGAAAAGAACAAAAGGCACCTGAGGTCTGGGTGGTGGGTGGAGGATGATTTGATAGCCTCCCTCACTCTTACGGTCATACTTTATCTCCTTTTAATCCATTAGCACTCATCCTTCAACTCTGAGAAAAAATTTTCTACATCTATTTGTCATAAAAATGTAAGATGTTTTCTAGCATATACATATGACAGTATAAAATAGGATCTTTCTTTACCAAAGGAAATTCCCCAAAGTGACACTGGTGTATAGGGCCCCCAAGGTATAGGCTAAAGGTCAAGTTCCCAAGGGCAGAAGGAACTCTCATCACCTCACTCCATTTCATTTACAATTCATAATTCACACTAGATTAATTTCTCAAGTGACTTACTATCAAACTGATATGAGATACTATCAGAATCTAGAAGTGCACTCCTAGAAGTGAAAAGCAGTAACAAAATTCTCATATATAATCACTTTTGATAAGAGGCAATTTTATATCCCTCCAGAGAAAATCTTGTAAATAGCATGTTAATTGTACATTAATGGGTCTTGTACTCAAGTAAATGTAGTTGAAACAGAGAATATTAAATCACTAATTGTCAAGGGTCAATTAAGTGGATCAATTCAGTCTACTGTTAGATTAATCACACCAGCATAATCTTTCACTTTGCTCTGTAACAGAAAGGATGCTGCATACTGTATCACATTTGTCAGTCTTTCAAATGAATTTTTATGAATTGATTTATCTAATAATACTGGGAAAGACTGGAAATGGCATGCAAGTTTGAACCATGCTTCTCTTATCCCATTCATCCAGGTTGATTATAATTCATGAATAATAAGTCACTGAGCCTTGATGAACACTTTAGGCTTCTAATTGCTAGAGAGGATAAATATAGCCCTGACCCAGAAGTTCTGACAAGTCAACTGCAAATCTAGACTGCCATAGTTCTATTCCCAGGATAGCAATAGGTGAAGCAGCCTAGGTGCATATATTATTTACAGAGAAGGGAAGGAGGTGGGGCGATGAGATTGGTTTAACAAACAGAATTGAAGGCATTCCTAGGTAGCACCAAGAAATTTCCAGGAATCACCAACCACCCTAAGTGCACTGTGATAGAGTTCAGGCCTTTGAAATAACACTTAAAATGAAATTAGCCTCCAAAAATTTAGCAAAGCTTAAGTCTTATTTATAATTTCTATGAATATTCTTCTCTGAGAAATGGTCTGTTCCAATTAAAACGTAGAACATACACTGAGGGAAAGAATCCCTACTCAATAAATGGTGCCTGGAGAACTGGATATCCACATGTAAAAGACTAAAACTTGACCTGCACCTTTATCCACTCACAAAAATTGATTCAAGATGGATAAAATACCTAAGTTTAAGGTAAGAAACAATAAAAGTCCCGGAAGAAAGTGTGGGGAAAACACTGCAAGCTCTCCGCCTGGGAAAGGACTCTATGAGGAAGACTTCTATGGCAATTGCAACAACAAAAAAATAAACAAATGAGACTTAATTAAACTGAGAAGCTTCTGTACAGCTAAGGAGACAACAACCAAAGAAAATAGATAACCTATACATTGGGAAAGGATATTTGTATTTGAATCAGACCAAAGCTTGATAACTGGGATCTACAGAGAACTCAAATTAATCAACATAAAAAGAGCAAACAATCCCTTACATCACTGGGCAAGAGAGAGGAATAGAACTTTCTCTAAAGAAGACAGATGAATGGCTAACATACATATGAAAAACTACCCATCATTCCTATATATTAGAGAAATGAAAATCAAAACCACCCTGGGATATCACCTAAGCCCGATGAGAATGGCCCACATCACAGTCTCAAAACTGTAGATGCTGGTGTGGATGTGGAGAGAAGGCAACACTTTTACATTGCTGGTGGGACTGCAAACTAATACAACCTTTTTGGAAGGAAATATGGAGAATCCTCAACTCAAGCTAGACCTCTCATTTGATCCTACAATCCCATTACTGGGCATCTACTCGGAAGAAAAAAAAAATCCTTTTACCATAAGGACACTTGCACTAGACTGTTTATCACAGTTCAATTTAAAATTGGCAAAATGTGGAAACAGCCTAAATGCCCACCAACCCAGGAATGGATTAACAAGCTATGGTATATGTACACCATGGGTTACTATTCAGCCAGTATAAAAGATGAAGACTTTACATCTTTTGTATTAACCTGGATGGAAGTGGAAGACATTATTCTTAGTAAAGCATCACAAGAATGGAGAAGCAAGAATGCAATGTACTCAATTCTGATGTGAGGACAATTAATGACCTAGTACACGGTGGGGATGGAGGGGGATGGAAGTCACTGGGTGTGGTACACCTTTTGGGGGCGGGACACAAGTATAAGAGGCTCTTTACTTAACAAATGCAATTAATATAATCTGGTTCTTTGTACCCTTAATGAATCCCCAACAATAATAATAATTTAAAAAAAAAACCTAGAATACCAGACTCAAATGTGGAAGATAAAACTAATAACATAATCTTCAGCTATCCCTGGGGGTTCATGCTTATAATCCCAACACTTTAGGATGCTAAGGCAGAAGAATTGCTTTGAGGCCAGGAACTTGAAATCAATCTGGGCAACATAGCAAGACCTACTCTCTACAAAAAATTTAAAAATCAACTAATGTGTGCCTTCTTGCCCCAGTTACTCAGGAAGCTGAGATGGGAGGATCTTTGAGCCTAGGAGCTTGAGGATGCAGTGAGATGTGATAGCATCTCACTCCAGTATAGCAACAGATAGAGACCCTGTCTCTTAAGAAAAATAAATATTACCATCATCATCTTTATTATAATCAATGATAAGTAATAGCAAACACATAGCTCTTATATGCCAGCCTTGGTGTAGATATTTTCATCTCAATTAACTCTCCCTGCAATCTCATGGTTGTGTACTATGAGTCATTCCTATTTTACAGATGAGAAAACTGAGGAATAGAGAGATAACCTCCCAAGATCACTCAGTAGGTGAGATGGGATTCACACCCACTGTAGAATCCTGGCTGTAGAATTGATGCAAACTATACTCTCTTCCCTCTCCCAGAGAAAGTCAAAAGAATCAGAGTTGGTAAGAATCTTCTTCTGCTAATTCCCTTCATTTGTCAACAACAACACACACACACACACACACACACACACACACACACACAACCCTTTTAGGCCCAAAGAGATAAAGTGAGTGACCCAATATTGCACATCCAGCAGGTAGGAGTGTGAGAATAGATAGATCATCCTAAAATTTAGCACAAAGACCTTTCTCCTATGCTGCACTGGCTCTTATGCCCCTTTTATTCATTTGTGCCTATAGTTAATGAATGCATCAACACGGAAGGTCCTGATGTAAAAGTCAGAGGTGCCTTCCCTTACCACGAATTATAAAATCTGTATAACCAGAATGGAAAAATAGGGGAAGACGACTGAACCACATCTATTGTCTTAGATTAAGGCTTACTGCTTATGGATTCAAAACAGATTTATTAAGTGCATAATGGACATCAAATTCCATGCCAGGGATGATGAACATGGGTAACTGAAGCAGTTCTTGCCAACACATAGCCATGTTCCAACAAAAAAAATAGACAATAAATAAGCAAAGTGATAAATAAACAAGCAGAATGATTCACCATGTGACAGTGCTGAGGAAAAAAATAAAATGATTATGAATCTGTAATTAAAAAGTAAGAGAAACAAGAAACTCTCTCCTTTGGAGTGGTACTTTTAAGAGTGATATCAGATTTAGTGTTTCATCCTGTAAGAGAGAGGACGTGAAACACAATTATATTAACTCTTCGTGTGGGCACGGGCATGCTGAACATGCTTCTTTATTCCCTCCTTCAAGCGCCAAGTCAAAACACCATTTGTGGTGGTGTTAATTATATAGAAATTTGGAAGTGAGTTGCCTATGCCAGTTAATCTACCTGGTGTTTGGAAGTAAGTTCCCTGTTGCCGGAGCAAACTATACTAAGGAGATTCATATACAAAATTCTCTTTTAAAATATTCCTACCTTTACTAGGGTGTAACTTGTTAAAAAGGCACTAGTGTGCCAAAAGCCGTTATTACCTGAAAATGTGAAATGAGCTACCCCCAATTCAAGCATATTTAATTAAATGAAATTTCAATAAAAATTTATCTTATAATTTAAAATAAAAGCATGCTATATTATTCTCTATTAATGAGAGTTTTCCAATTCAGACTACACATTTGTGTTTTTTCTTTCCATTTGAGGAGATGACTTTCCTATCAGTGGAAAAGTTACAAAACAAATGAATGGTAGTAATTCTTCAAAAAATGCTAGACAGTAAATTAAAACTTTTGGCATAAAAAAGATTGCAAAGATTTCATTGTATCATTTTCATGTTTAACAGGAAATAATCACCCTTTAAATATGTTTTTTTCTTTCTGACATATCTTTTTTGAAATAGAAAACACTTGCTTGGGTCTATTTTTTTTTCCTTGCAATTTCGAATTTGCCTATCCATTGTGACTGTCTTTTTCACATAGTCAATATATTGTGATTGTCTTAACAACAAGTGCTTCTCTATTCCCATGTTCCTTGCCTCCTTTAGACAGTATCAGTGTCTGTGTCCGTCCTCACCCTGAGCTGCATCGCCTTAGATCGGTGGTATGCCATCTGTCACCCTTTGATGTTTAAGAGCACAGCCAAGCGGGCCCGGAACAGCATTGTCATCATCTGGATCGTCTCCTGCATCATAATGATTCCTCAAGCCATTGTCATGGAGTGCAGCGCCATGCTGCCCGGTCTCGCCAATAAAACCACCCTCTTCACCGTGTGTGATGAACGTTGGGGTGGTGAGTACATTGCAGTCTATGAGCCAGCATTTATAAAATCCATCAACCTGACACTGGAAATTGGATTAGCATAGCCAACCCTGGGTCTCTATGGTCCATTAGAATGTGTTCATGCGGTTTTGCCAAAGTGTGAAAACCAGGTTGAAACCCAAAACAATTTCAGGGCATAACTCCACCTACTGAGTCCCTTGGAGAGGCTATACATGCTATATTCTAGTTTTCATATCTTTCAGAAAGAAAATGAAAGGAGGAGCTTGCTCTACATTCAGATCTGGTTATGTTAGTTTTTCTCAAATTCTCTCAAACAGAACTCACCACATAATTCAAATCCAAGGATGCACTATGGAATGATTAGCATTTTCTAAGATGGTTCAAAATTACATTGTCTAAAGTGTCCCGAATGAGCTTCAAATACAACTAGATTTTTTTCATTTTGAAGACATGTTTTGAGAACATGAGTGAGGCTCAGTGTTGAAAGGTATATACTTCTGCTTATTAGATAGATATATCAAAAAAGTGCAGCCCAGAGGTTGTTTATAAATATGGAATTCTCTAATACTAGAATCTTTATCTACACAGTAATGTCTACTTTGGTTCTTAAAACACCAAAAGCAGGGAAAGCAAATACCACTGAAAAATTAGGCATTTGCTTTTACTACAGCAAGATAAAATTTAAGACACTGGGATTATTTTACATGTTGCCATAAGACCTATAATCACTAAAAGTTCACAGTTCTCTTTATCTATTATCTCCTTTGTTTCTCCTATATGGATATTTATTAGCATTTTCTAACCCACAATTCTTTTTCTGTATTTTTCTCTGGATCATCTTAATTTTTTCCAAATTTTCCCCACTGGTAGTGCAGACAAAACCAACATAAATGGCAAGCTCCAAAATGGTAGGAATATTCCTGAAGTGTCTTGAGTCCCATTTATTTAAAGCTCAGAAATCATCTTGAGTACTTAGGATTTGCAAGGCATTGTGCCAACCTGGAGATAAATAGACTCTGCCTAAGGGAGCTCATTCCATATAAGTTGGAGAGGCTATTAAGCAAAGGTTCATAGTGTGATCACAATTTTAATATACTTATGAGTGCTGTCTGGAAAATAGCCACCTATGTAAAATAAAAAATAGAGACATACATGGGTGGATACTTTCTGGACTGCTCTCATGTACAAAGTGCCAGGAACCCAAATAATTCTGGTCATCTGAATGAAAGTTTGCAGAAGATCTGATAATATTTCAGCAAAGCATTAAAGATAACTAGGAATTCTTCATAGAGGGAAGAGGGAAAAGGGTATGCCAGAAAGCAAGAAAACACATCTTGAAGGAGAAAGGAAGCAAGTCAGAACTCATAGTTTCTGAAACATAGAAGAGATAGTCTAAAGAACTGAGTTTGGAAAGAAGGTGGGTCGGGGCCTGATGACAATGTGTCTTTTACACAATTCTTTTACAGTGAACTATATTTAGAAAATAGCCTAAAAATATCTTGGTCAAATTCCTTTAATTTATTCATGATTAAAGTGAGCCCTAGAGAGAATAAGTACATTTAAATCTAAAGTTTCTGACTCAAAAGTGGAGATTCTTTAAGTTTATGGAAATAGTAATTAGAAAAATTAGGAAACTGTTATTGTCTGTTATTTATGATTCAATATGTGTCACTATTTTCTCTAAAATACTGTATTTAGCAATTGTTTCCTTTGTATGCTGATGGTCTGCTTCCTTAAACATTTTCATCTTTTATGTTTTCCTGAATAATCATATACCATTAACCTTTGTTAACAGTCATAAGCAGTTATTATGATGAAGTAAAAAGAGACATGATTTTCATATTACCTTTTAGTAATAAATGTAAATATTAATATTTGAAACTCATTACTATCTCTAGTATTTTATTATCTAACTCTGGCATTGACATTTTCTTAAAAAAAAAAAAAAGATAATTATTGTTGAATACCTAAAAATTTAAACCTAGCTATCATAACTCATGTAAGAAACTATTGGAAAATGATTTTTTAATAGTTTATAATTACTTAAAATGCTTATAAAAGCTAAAATTAAATGATACTGAATTGACTTAATAGTTTAAAAATCAAACTAATAAAAGCTGTAAAATCAGCTACTCAAAAATTTAGTTAAATTGCTAATCACTCAATATTTTTAAGGAGAACATAAAATAATTCAAAGCAGGTGTCTAATATAATAACACTTTGCCGTTAGACACTTATTATAATAATTTTTAAAGACCTTGAGCTCTGAACATGTAAGATGTTTGTAACTCCATGTTCAACTTAAAATGTTGATAACTCAAAATGGCAGATGTGTGATAGTCAAAACTTAAAAACACCCAGGGAGGTATATTTTACAGTGTCAACTCTCTAAAATTAAACATGTTTAAAGGCTTACAACTATTTAGTACAATTTTTAAAAATGGCAAAATATATTCTTTTTGACAGTATTCTATGATCTGTGTTTATCTTTACCCTATATTAAATTAATAATGTAGTTATAAAAGTAGACAGTGATTGTCCTACAGCCATTACAATGGGAAAAAAATTATGTAAGCAATATGGCCAGTTGAGTCATAGTTATCAAATCACTTTTAGGAAAGTTCTAAAAATGCTATTTCACATATATGCAAAATAATTGAGAACTCTGTTTTGCTAAAAATGTTGCCCCCAATAAGTAATCATTTATGAATAATTGATTTCTAAAACTAATCATATTCATCATTGCCTATGACTTCTTCAAATAATCACTCACTATAAATTCTGGCAGACATATTATAGTTAACACTCTACAACATATAATTTTAATGATCATTAAAATATTCATTTGTATTTGTTCACTGTTTCAGTCACATCATTTCCAACTTCCAAATTTTTAAGTTGTGCCAGAACTATATATGTACTTCTTAATTGCTCGGTTTGTAAATGCATAGTTCCACAAATAAATATAGATTCTATTCTTTCTTATAGAAAGAAAAGTAACTCTTATTATACACTCAGTCAAAGATATAATTGCATTACTATTGATGCATCCAATGTTTAATGAGTGTGTACCCTTGGTGAAATCTTGGAGGCTGCTAATTCTTTTTTTGAAATAGAATCTCAACTCCATCATCTAGATTAGAATGCTGTGGTGTCAGCTTAGCTCACAGCAACCTCCAACTCCTGGGGCCAAGTGATCCTCCTGCCTTGGCTTCCCAGAGAGCCAGGGTTACAGGTATGAGCCACTACATCCAGAAGTAATATTTCTTTTTCTGAATCTGAGAAATTGTTTTTTGGCACCTTAAAGAAAAATAGTAATGAAGCTTTTCTCTGTAGTCAAAATAATTATGGTATCAGACCTATTATGGAGTTTTAAAAATATACAAATATGTGTATATGTGTATTAATTGGAACATTTCTTAAAGACATTTGTTAGAGAGAAGATAATAAAACATATTAAAAATTTAGGTAAATTTAATAGGCCTATAAACTTTAAAAAGATAGTCCAAATTAAATATTGGGAAATTATATTTAATTTACTTACCCATTCAATCCCTTATATGTGTGGCATGGAAAAGAAGTATTTGTAGTTTTTAATAATTCAGTTAACCCACTGGCTGAACAGTGGACTTTCACTTGTCTGAGGGAAATTATGTTTTGTCTTTATAACATATGATATTACTCTTTAATATCTGAATTCAAAGACTAAAAGTCTACATTTTTTTCATTATTTGTAAGCTTGTTATGCATATAAGAATTTATTTAGATTGTGCCTATTCACCTGTTGAGTAGAAATGGATTTTTAATGGTTGTCAATATTTAAAATCTGTTTTCTAATTAAGGTACTACGTTTCATTGAAACAATTTTCATATATCTACATTTTAGGTTATACATGAACGTCTTAAAATACATTGAAGACACTACTTACCAAGTGCCGAGACACAAAGATATTTTTACTACACACAGTTTAAAATTTTAGTGGCATATCTGAGTTTTCAATTACCTTAGACTGTAAACATAAAATGATGAATTTAAAACTGTCATGTTTCCCCAATTATCTATTATAATCTCCTTATTAAAACAATCTATCCTGGCCTGAAAGTGTAATTTTGCTTGATCAACTTTTCTCAGTTTCAGTGTTCATTATCATAAAATGCATTTACCAAGCAATTACATGTTTTTTCAACTATTTATAAATATGCCAACCACATAATGAGCTTTAGCTCCGTCTGTTCAAAACTACAGTGATAGTGTCAATAAATGTAGTCCAGAAAAAAATAAAAATCTTCCTTCCTCCACTCTCTTAATTTAGTCTGATGCAGACATCAGGGCTTCATAGGTATGTCAGCTTCAAAAGTATATATATATTTTTTATGTGCAAAGCTCATGTGACACTTTCTTCAACACAAATAAAAGTTCAAAGCCACTTAGGTGCCAGGAAAGTGCTGAGGTCACCTTCAGATTCCTTTGAAACTGACCCACCAAATGCTGCTCTGCCTGTAGCACTTCAAAGGGAAAGGCTGTCTGTTATTCCTCTAGTCAGGATACTTGAATTTGATCTCTTTTTATGTAACTGGCCTGTTTTACAGGATAAACTTGAAAGGAAGTTAGAAACTGGTGAGATAGGTGAGTGCCCCTGGGCCAGAGACAAGCTAAAAATGATACCTCAGATTGGTCTCTCAGCCCTCCTGGAAACAAATGCAACCTGTTGTCCACTCTGAAGATCACAGTAGAGAAAAATGTTTAACCCGAGAAAGAACACAGAGCTTCATAAGGAAGAATATGAAGAATATTAACTCAAAGACAACTGATTCTAGAAGACAAGGGTATGGAAAGGAGATTGTGAAGGACTAACTCATAAATGTGTTTAGAATATATAAAGTAAGAATTAAATGGTGAATTGCTAAATAATGGCCATCATTGAACCTATTATTGATTAGTCTTGACTGTAAGTTCTCCTGATTACAAACTATATCACATAACCAAGCCTTCATGCTATTCCCATATGTCCTTTCTAGAGGAGTGAAAGAATAAAACACATTCTGTTCATTATCCCTCAGTAATGGCATGGAACCCCCTTGCCAACATAGTGGTCAAAGTATGTGATTTTTAAAGAAAAAAAAAAAAAAAAAAAAAAAAAACACCCCAACCTCATTGTATTAGCATTCAATTCAAATTATATTGAGTTATTAGATTCAATATCCATGGAGTCTCTGTAGGACATTTTGTTTCCTGTTTTACATTGTAAAAAAATAGGGACTACTGTGATATATGCAAATAGTAGTGCAAAGAAAACATCTCCTAAAGCATCTAAAAAGTCAGTTACAAGTTATTAAAATTTCAGTATGAGATATATAGAAAAGTTAAAATATTAATATTAACTAATAAAGTAATTGGTTAATCAATTGCTTAATTGAGTAGGTAATAAATGTCTAACATGTATCATCTGTGTGCATAGAATTAATGATAAATAAAAAATCCCTACAGTTGTAGAGGTATTTATCACTAATAAATGAGATGAATTACCAAAAAGTAAATACCTGGGATTGAAAATTAAAAAGCCTTAAAATTCTTACTTTTATTAAAAGCACATGCATACATGCAGGCATATGTATACATTGCCATAGCAGGCTTAAGAAGGAATTTTGCATATATTCTAGAAAGTCAACAACACAAAAAACTATTGTATTTACTTCTCCTAATTAAGTTTTTTCCACATAGTATTTGGAACTACAATTGGGAATAGCTTCCCATGTCTCAGGGTAGTTATATTCTCATGAGGAACCAATTGAGTTTATGATCTGTTCCCATATAAACCAAAGCATTAGCCATTAGGTTTTGAGTGAGTCATGTCCCCTTTTGTATGTTAGTATAGGACAAGCCATATTAATTTCATTAATTAGCCTGATATAATCAAGCCAAATAAAAAAGCTTTGAAAAAAAAAAAATGAATGGTTGCTTTACATAGACTATAGTATCTCAAATTAAGAAATGGTTAATTGTTATTTCTTTCTAAGTATAATAAATGACATTAGGACTTCACTTTTGGCATACATATACACACATATTTGAGTAAAGGTAAGTAGGGTTAAATATTATTTCCCTATTGTATATATAACATGCCATAAAGCATATAGAAAATAAATGTGTCCTTTGAAGAAAAACATGAACATAGGTGTCTTTTTTCAAAAATTCATCAGTTGTGATGCAAAACTTTATTATTTTGACTTCTCAGGTGAAATTTACCCCAAGATGTACCACATCTGTTTCTTTCTGGTGACGTACATGGCACCGCTGTGTCTTATGGTATTGGCTTACCTGCAAATATTTCGTAAACTGTGGTGTCGACAGGTATGTAATTTCCAAATAATTTTCTTATGTTTTCTTTAGGATTGCTTAAAAACAACGTTTTAGAATGTTCTGATCCAACATAATTTGGTTCAACAAATTATTGTGCATTTTAAAATAATTAGGCTCTAGCCATAGTTACATGTCTAGGAATTTTTCCAGAGTGATATATAGGGAAAATACTTTATTACTTGGCTTAAGGACTTTAAAATTTAAACCAAAATTTAAACCTCTGTGATCAATTGACTTGATTTTTTTGATCTAGTAGTATAATTAACTTTGCTTTTTCTGACAAACAGCAAGTAAAAATGTCTTTACAGTTTTCTTAGACTGTAAGTCTAGAAGGTTATACTTTTGATGCAATATACATAATACATTTTCATATATGGACTAAATCTCCAACTTCATAGATCTCAGTTTTTGGAGGAATAGAAGAATCTAGCAAAATGCAGAATTTTAAAAAGTGTTTATAACACTGATTTGAGGTTACTGCAGCTTGCTAGATAATTCTGCACCATCAGTGAAGGTTTGTATTCACAGCCTCAGTTATTCATTCCTCAAATATTCACCACGTACATTTTGCATGCAGTTCTAATAAACACTAAGAGGTCTAGTTTTGCCGTTGACGAATTTCTCAGTCTCTAGGAGGGAATACTCAGATGCAGAGTGAAAATAAATATAGGCACAGGGAATCAGAGTAAGAAGTAGTGAAGGGGTATCACATCCAGGGCAGCTGACGCTTAAGTTGCATCTTAATGATTTGAAGGAAATCAGTAACACACACTTATAATGGCTTACAAAGGTACGGACAAAGGATATGGCTCAGTCTCCTGCATTTTGTAAATTATATCTTAAAAACATCACAATTCTTAGTGATGTATTTCTCTCTTTCTCTAAACATTCTTCTTGTACGTTGAACTTCTCATGCTTTGGAAAGCCAAGCCACAACTATGTGCTGAATTGGTGCATGTGGCTGTATTTTTATACAATGCACTTCTTCAATCACTTTGCAGTGACTCTTTGGTCTGTCTCTTCTACTCTTCTCAGGTAAGGACGGTACACTCTTGTATTCATCTTTGTATCCCTCCAATTGTCATATGCTCAGAACACATCAGACACTCAGAAAACACCTTATAAGAAAAAGTTAGTCAAAGAATACAAAATAGTGCTGGAAAAGTTTAGATAAAGAAAATTTGAAGTATCCATTTCCAGTTACATAAAATGTCTCAGAAAAAAACTAGAATTTAAAAAATGTAATAAAGGGGAAAAGCATTTAATGAACATGTGGGTATAAAGGTATATAAGATTTAGATTGAGATTTTGATAGGGCACATTCAGTGTTAATATCCCTTATTTTTATATTTTTATGGGTTGGTGTACATCCTATGTAATAGATGCATATATTTGCTTATTCATTTATTTGCAAATTGCCATACCTTTAAAAGTCCTTAAGGGTTGTATGTGTATCTGTCCTGCTACCATTATATCACAAAAATTTATATGGAACCTCAAATAAAGGGTTCAAAAAATACTTATTGAATAAATGGATGACTCCCGAACTCTAAAAAGATTTACTTTTCCATAATTTGCTAACATCTGGTTCTCAATTTCTCAAACTCTAAAATAAATTTTAAAAACCATATTACAGGTTAAGAAATAACCCACATTCTTTTTGTGAATTTCCCTGGTTAGTATAAGGTACATGAGTCAGAAGATTTGCAGCAAAATGCCTGGACTGTGAAACTAAAATCATTTACAAAACAGATTGGAATGGAAAATGCCAAGTTCAGCTGAGCTCACTGTAGCAGCCACAATAAAGCAAATTAACCCCAAATGGGTGATTATATAGAATTCTGCTTGAGCAACTCTCAATTTCCAACTGTTAGCATCTATAAACAGAGTCACAAGGCATTATGTGTGCCATAGGCTACATCAAGCGAGCCATCAAATGAAAGGCCCATCCTATTTGCTTAAAATTACAGAGATGCATGAAATCTGGTGTATACTTTTGAATTAGATTATTAGTGAGTAAACTGTGTGTCCTTGTCTGACTTTCTCAAGAAGTTTAAGCCTCATTAAAAAAGTTAGCTAACACTTTGAGAAAATAAATTACTTAAATTCTCTTTATTGATGCTGTGACTCAGAGAACTTGTTCAGAGAATTTTGCAGACTTCTCTAAAACTGCTCAAGAACTTCTTAATATTAGCTTGCTTGTCCCTGTGTACCTCTGTTAGCATTCTTGCCGGTTCTGAGCCTTCAGATAATTCAACACTTAAACCTTATAATCATCATGTGCACTAATGTTAATCCATTTTATAAATATTTATTAAGCACTTGCTATGTGCTGAGGTCAGGTAACGTGGGAAGCACTAGGTGTGAGCTGTAATAGCTACTAGGATATTAAGCTGCATTTAGATTTTCCAGGGACTATGAAAGACCTTCCCCTTCCCAGATTTTATCACAATATCTTATGCTGCCCTTTATTTTGCAACACTATTCTATGAGAAATTGAGATAAAAAAAATTAGGTGATGAAAAATCAGTCTAGGGTGAGGAAATGAACAGCAAATTGAAATTACAGAGGCAGTATCAGGAAGGCAGTGAATTCAAGTGCACACAAAGAAATAAAAAGCACCAGTGAATGGAACTACATAGTTAGTATAAAAGATAGTATAAAAATAATTTTGAAATTGTTTTCTCTTCTTATTGACTTAAAAGATAACTGAATAAATAAATAATCCTAAAATTGAAAAGATTCAATTATACTACAGAAAACTGGAAAGACATAATTCAAAGAATAGAAGAGAAAATGGAGATATGTTGCAGCAAAAATTTTATATTATAGAAGTTGACATTAATTCAGATGGGTTGTTTTGATTAAGTTGCTATTTTAATGCCAAGTATAACCACTAAGAAAATATTTTATATCTATCTATGTATATACACATATATTTTGAAATATCTATTTAACACAAAATAAAGCAAAATGAAGAAACAGAGGAACACACTAGCAAAATAGTAGATGTAAAGCATATTTTCTCAATAATTACATCAAATATAAATCAATAAAATACTATAATCAAAAGGAATAGATTGGCAAAATAAATAAAACCAATCAATTTTTTTTTAGAAAGACAATGATTAAATTTATGCTGCCTGCAAGAGATATAATTCATATTCAAATATACAAATAGGTTAAAAATAATATAATAAAAAGATTTACCATGCAACAGTAGAAGAGTAGAAGTGGCAATACTAAAATTAGGCAAAATTAATTTAACTCTAACAAAAAATATTTCTACAGACAAAGGGGGGATTTTATAATGTTGAAACAATCCATCAGAAAGATACCAAAGTTATAAACATAGGTTCGCTTACCAACTGAAATTCAAAATACTCTGAGGAAACATTAATAAAACGTGGAGACTAAACAGACTATTCAACAATTATAGTTCAAAAATTTAATATTCCATTTTCAGTAATACATAAAACAAAACAAGTAAAAGGTCAACAAAGATATAGAAGATTTAAATAAAAAGATCAACCACCGTACTTAACAGATATCAATAAAACATACCATCACAAATAAAAGACTACGGAGTTGTGCCAAATGCCTATAGTACATTCTTCAGGATAGATCATATGATAGACATAAAGCAAGCCTCAGTACATTTTAAATAATTAAAATAATGAAAATATATAGAATTATATTAGAAATTAACTATAAGAAAGAAATTCTGGAAATTTACAATTAGATGGGAACTAAATACTGCTCTTTAAAATAACTCAAAAGGCAAAAGAAGAAATCATCAAAAAAATTAGAAAACAGCTTTTAATCAGTGAAAATTAAAAGATAACATACTCCAAGCACATATGAAATGGAACAAAAAAGTGCTGACAGAAAAATTGATAGTTCTAAACATGTACATTTAAAAATAATACCTCCAAACAATACCTAACATTCTACCTTAAAGAACTAGAAAAAAAAAAAAAAATAAAATCTATAAACAGAGAAAATAATAGGATGAAAATAATAAATATTAGAATGGAAATAGGAAAGAGGAAAAATTAATTAAATTGAAAGTTAATATTTTGAAAAGATTGGAAAAAATGTCAAGCTTTTTGCTAAATTAGCCATGAAAGAAAAGACTGAAAATACTAAACTGGAAAGTGAAAGAGGAGACATCACTACTGACACAACAAAAATAAAATGAGGATAATAGGGTATTATAAAAAATTTAATGCCAACAAATTAGATAACCAAGGTGAAACAGAAAATTTCATAGACAGTCCCAAACTACTGAAACTGAAGAATAGTGAGAACATCTGAAAAGACCTGTAATAATGAAGAAGATTGAGTTAGTACTCAAAAAACTTTCCAAAGAGAAAAGCCCAGGTGGCTTCACCATCTAATTCTACCAAACCTGTTTAAAAGTATTAACACCAGTCCTTCACATGCTTTAAAAAAAATTAAAAATAAAAAAAATAAAAAACAGATAAATTATTCCCCATCTCATGCCATTAGGCCAAAATTTCCCTGCTTCTAAAATCACAGACAGTGTAAGAAATTAGAAGTACAAACTATTTTATTTCAGGATATAGATGTGAAAGTATTCAACAAAATCCAATCAAACCCAATCCAACAGTATACAAAAAGGGGTATACATGATGACCAAGTGTGATTGAACCCAGCAATGCAAGGTGGATTTAATAAAGAAAAATCAAACAATGTAGTGCGTCATATCACTAATAAAAGGCAAAAATCAAGCAATCATCTCAGTAGTTGTAGTAAGAGCATTGACAAAGCACAATATTCTTTCATAAGCACTCAACCAACTAGCAATAAAAGGGACTTCCTGAATATGATACAGGACTTCTATAAAAACTTCACAGCTGACTTCATACTCAATGGTGAAAGACTCAGTGTTTCCCAACTAAGAGCAGGAACAAGACAGGAAAGGCTGCTATAATTACTTCCATTCAATATTAAGTAGAACTGATTCTCTCTAGAAAAATTATTCAAGAAATAATATTTATGAAAATAAAAATAAAAGACTTCAAAATTGCAAATTAATTTCCATTTCTCTGGTGATTGGTGAGGTTGAGCAATTTTTTCATATGTTTATTGGCCATTAGCCTATCTTTTTTTGAAAAGTTTTTGTTCATGTCTTTTGCCTGCTTCTCAAGGGATTGGTTAATCTTTTCTTGCTGATTTTCTTGAGTTCTTTATAGATTCTGGTTATTAGACCTTTATTGAATGGATAGCATGTGAATATTTCCTTCCATTCTGTATGTTGTCTATTTGCTCTATTAATTGTTTCCTTGGCTATGCAGAAGCTTTTTACTTTAATCAAATACCATTTTTTTTTTTTTTTTTTAATTTGCTATGCTTTCCCTGCAGGACTTCTTTATAAATTCTTTGCCTGTGCTAATATCTAGAGGAGTTTCTCCAACATTTGCCTCTAGAACTTTTATGGAACACAAACCCATCCCCAGTAAGAATAGCTCATATAATGAAGTCCCAAAGCATACTGAGATGAATAGATGTTTCTTTAATATTTTCAATCACGAATATCAGTAACAATCATAACTATTGGCAACTTTGATAAGTAAGGCATAGATAGATAGATAGATAGATAGAAAAAGGCCCTCAATACCTTTTAAGTAACCAATAGGTAAAATAAGAAATCACAAAGAGAGTTAGAAAATACTTTTAAATCAATGAACATGAAAACACAACATACAAAATGCAACATAATAAAAGCTGAGAGAAATTCAGAATTAGCTCAGAACTAATTCCATCAATTCCTATTTTTCTACAGTCTTATTCTTCATCACCATATTTAGTCTTAGATAACATACCAGCCATGATTTTTGATTCACATGTATTAAAAATTTAGCATCTCTGATTTTAAAACTTAAGCTTAAAATGTTTCAAAATCAAAACCTTTTTCAGTGCTGATATGATGCCAGAAGTGGAAATTTTCATAACTGACATCATCATGTGACATGCAATAGTCAAAACTTTGTTTCATGGCCGAAATTACTTAAAATTATTAAAAAATATTATATAAAATTACTTGTATATAAGGTGCTCCATTTGCAAGATATTTTATTATGTATATGAAAATAATTCAAAATCCAAGATTTTAAATACTTCTGGCCCCAAGCATTTCAGATAATGGTTGCTAAATCTGTACACAACTTGTACACTTACAACTACACAATATCATTGAAAACAGTAAAGGACTACATAAATGGAAAGATATCTGTGTTCATGGATTGGAAGATTTAATCTTGTTAAAATAGAAATAATTTCAAAATTGATTTATAGATTCAATATAATCCATACCAGAATCCTGGTTGTCTTTCTTTTTTTAAGCACAAATTAGCAAACAGATACACAAATTAATGTGGAAATTCAAGAGACAGAGAATAGCCAAAATAATCTTGAAAAAGTAAAATAAGTTGATAAACTTATTTTCTAATGTCATATCTTAATATAAAGTTACAGTGTTCAAGATGGTGTCATACTTGCATACAGATAGTCATATAGATCAAT
Organism: Loris lydekkerianus; assembly: GCA_963574355.1. Taxonomy (NCBI): domain Eukaryota; kingdom Metazoa; phylum Chordata; class Mammalia; order Primates; family Lorisidae; genus Loris; species Loris lydekkerianus. The sequence continues at coordinate 22,302 of CAUYPK010031138.1, forward strand.
GAAATAGAATTCATAGTTAACAAACAAATATGCTTAATTGATTTTGGACAGGGTTCTAACACAATTCAACAGAGAAAATCATAGTTTTGACAAATGGTGCTAGGATAATTCCACAGCCACAAGCAAAAAAATAGAGTTGCACCCACCTCACACTATATAAAAAACTTAACTCAAGGGCGGTGCCTGTGGCTCAAAGGAGTAGGACTCTGGCCCCATATGCTGGAGGCAGTAGGTTTAAACTCAGCCTCGGCCAAAAACAGCAAGCAAAATTTCAGTCTATATGATGGTAGAAAAAATTTGCCAATTATTTGCCTGTTGAAGGATTTGTGTCCAGAATATATAAAGAACTCTCGTGAATCAATCATAAAAAAGAAATTCCCACTTAAAATTAGGCAAACATTTAAATAGACATTTCTTCAAAGAAGATATATAAATGGCCAGTAAACACATAAGAAGATGCTTAATATCATTTCATCATTAGGAGGATGCAAATCAAAACCACAGTGAGATACCTGTCCACACTCATCAGGATAGCTAACAACAATAAGGATTTTTAAAAGACAAACAGTAACAATTGTTGGTGAGGATGTGGAGACACTGAAACTCCTCATACTCTCTTGGAAAGAACAAAAATATATGCAGATACATTGGGAAACAGTATGGTAGTGCCTCAAAATCCTAAAGAAATAATTACCATAGGACTCCTCAATTCAATCCCTCGGTATACAGCTAAGAGAACTGAGAACATGTCCACACAAACACTTGTACATGAATATTCATAGAAGCATGATTCATAGTAGCTAAAAATTAGAACCAACCCAAATACCTATCAATGGATAAATGAACAAACTAATTGTGCTGTGCATGCAATTAAATTTTAACAATAAAAAGAAATGCAGTACATATCTCTGCTACAACATCAATCTTGAAAATATTAGTTAAGTGAAATAAGACAGGTAAAAGAGACTACATATTGTCTGATTCTATTTTCGTGAGACAAGAATAGGCAAAATTATAAAGACAAAAAGATTTGTCCTAATGGGTTTGGAGCTTCATTTTGGGATGACGAAAATGCTCTAAAGTTAAATAGTGATGATGTCATGATTGCATATCTCTGTGAATATTCTAAAATCACTTATTTGTGCCCCTTAAATTATAAGTATTATATTAACAAATCTGTCTTATTAAAAAAGAAAGAACACGGCTCTGCACCTGTAGCTCAGTGACTATGGTGCCAGCCTGCCACATACACTGGAGCTGGCGGGTTCGAATCCAGCCCAGGCCTGCCAAAGAACAATGATAACTATAACAAAAAATAGCCAGGCATTGTGGAAGGTGCCTGTAGTCCCAGCTACTCCAGAGGCTGCAGCATGAGAATTGCTTAAGCCCAAGAGTTGGAAATTGCTGTGAGCTGTGATGGCACAGCACTCTACTGAGGGCAACATAGTGATACACTTTCTCAAAAAAAAAAAAAAAAGAACACAATTATGTTTTTTTAAATCAAAAAGTTAAAAAAAATTATTTTGAAAATTCTTCTTCTAAAACAGGGAAAGAAAACAGGTTATTTGCACAATGTAACGCATTGATGTAGCAAGAGTGTGTGAGTCTATGACTAAAATTTCTAAGGTCTAGAGGAGTGAAAAAACTTAGACAGTCTATCCAGTGATAATCATATATGAGATTTCAGAAAGGAAAGAAGAAACTAATTTCTAGAAGAAGAGCTAATAGACTGTGTGATGGAATAATGTGGTAAGACAACAAATTTGGAGTTGGATGAGGAAGCACAGGTTGGTGGGGTTAAGTAAAAGGATGAGGCATTGCAGTTCTAGTCCATAAAGCTATCTGGAGACTCTGAAAATGAGAATGAAGATAAGGGACAAAAAAAATTATGATCCTCATCATGAGAATTTAGCATGCAAATTATCAATTTTGACAGAGCAATGCTAAGGCAAGAAAAGAAATGTGTTAAGAAGTCATAGAGTTTAGTGGGAAAATGTCACTGAGTATCAGGACACAATCCTCTTCAAATAGGAGAGACAAGGAAATGTCCCATAGTCCCTGCTGTTTCAAACAGTGAAATTTAAGGTTATTGTTTCATGTAAGACAGCCTGTGTCCACCATGTTGCACTTTATTAGATGAAATGGGCCAGGAGTCCTGGAACAAGGTGAGAGTAAAGCAGATTTGACCTTCTGGAGCAGGCATTTGCTAAGTGCCAAGGACAGTTTCATCCAAACTCTCAGGACCTTCTAGCTACACTCTACTAACTTTTTTTCCTCCCACTTACAGATAAAATTCTTGACTTATTTCCACTTAATCCTCTCCTTTTTTTCACCCTACCCCACTGCCACTGTTTTCTCAGCCGACCTCATCTCCTTTGAGCTTCACTAAAGTCGCTGATTATTTCTTCCCTTCCCTTCCCTTCCCTTCCCTCCTCCCTTCCTTCCTTCCTCTCCTCTCTGTTGCTCGCTCTCTTTCTTTCTTTCCTTCTTCTGACAAAATCTC
>CAUYPK010031139.1:0-39721 GCA_963574355.1 Loris lydekkerianus
GCAAGAAACTTAAAGAGAAACTTCTCCAAAAAAGACAGATGCAAAATCTACAAACACATGAAAAAAAGCTCATCATCCTTAATCACCAGGGAAATGCAAATCAAAACTACTTTGAGATATCACCTAACTTCAGTAAGAGTAGCCCACAAAATCCCAAAACCAGAGATGTTGGCACGAATGTGGAGAAAGGGGCACACTTCTACACTGCTGGTGGGAATGCACACTAATACGTTCCTCCTGGAAGGAGGTTTGGAGAATACTTAGAGATCTCAAAATAGACCTGCCATTTGATCCTATAATTCCTTTACTAGGTTTATACCCAGAAGACCAAAAGTCACAATATAACAAAGACATCTGTACCAGAATGTTTATTTTAGCCCAATTCATAATTGCCAAGTGCCCATCGACCCACAAATGGACTAGCAAATTGTGGTACATGTGTACCATGAAATATTATGCAGCCTTAAAGAAAGATGGAGACTTTACCTCTTTCATGTTTACATGGATGGAGCTGGAACATATTCTTCTTAGCAAAGTATCTCAGGAATGGAAAAAAAAGTATTCAATGTACTCAGCCTTACTATGAAGCTAATTTATAGCTTTCATATGAAGGCTATAAACCAACTATAGCATAAGACTATGGGGAAAGGGCCAAGGAAGGGGAAGGGAGGGTAATGGGTGGGGCCACACCTACGGTGCATCCTAGAATGGGTACAGGTGAAACTTACTAAAGGCATAATACAAATGTCTACATACAATAACTAAGAAAATGCCATGAAGACTATGTTGAACATTTTGATGAGAATATTTCAGATTATATATGAAACCAGCACATTGTACCCCTTGATTGCACTAATGTACACAGCTATGATTTAACAACAACAACAACAAAAAAAAGCTGCTATCTGTGAGGACTTGATCTTCCTAAAGCTGGACTTGAACTTCTGCAAGTGCAGCTGAGGGTGGAATGGATTTGGGGGCATCCATTACAGCTTCTACACCCCTCTTAGGTGCTGTCACGTGTGGCTAGGTGGAGTCAGCCTCTCTGCATCCATGCCTTATTGAATTAACTCCCGTTTTGACTCATCCTGTTAGCTTCTGCCCACTTTCCCAGCTTATTGAGACATTATTTCTGATAGTGATTTTATCATTCTACATCTGGGAGACAATCCCAGCTTTGGTCTTCCTGGAAGTTTTGTATGTAAGGTGGCTTCTGACTGGGCCTTACAGACTGGATCAAGGACACAGTCCCTTGGCACGCTGCAGGAATCTCCTCCAGTCCCTAATGCTAACTCAGACCCTTTCTGTGGTGGTGTCAGATGGCTCTACGGTGCCACCTTACATTTTTCCTTAGCTTATTTATCCCTAAGGCAGTCATGAGAGGCTTGGTCAGATAGAATTCTGTCACTGTCTTATAACTTGTGACCCTGCCTGCAATCCTGTGCTACCACACATTACATCTCAATTATTCTTCATGAATTTCTACAGATTTCTGAGGACCAATCTTTTGTTTCCAAAGGCTCCCAACTACCTCTTTAAGAATCTACTCTAGGATTTCCTGGGGAACAACATCAACTTTTATGGTATCTAGAATTCACCACCTCTGCTCTGACAAGGAAGCCAATATTTGTTCTTTTTAAACCATCTGGCATTTTTTCTATTGCCTTGATTTCTTCAAGACAATTATATTGGTTTTGAGATCATAGCCTCTAGTGCCAAAGACAGTAGTTGTCTTCTTTTGCCTGTGATATGGATGATTTTCCTATGAATAATCACTCTCATGAAAACACCAGGGATTAGGACACAAACACCTCCCAGGCGGTAACGCCATCCTTTCCCACTCCAGAACAAGTCTGGCACAGTTGATCCCCATGAGCGATGGTCTGGATAACCATAGATCTATTCTAGAAGCTCTCTTAGTACTTATATTGAATTCTGTGACACCCTAGTGTGCTGAATAGCATGGCTGAGTGCTTTTGCCTTAAAATGTGATTTATCTAGGCTTAACTCATTTAAAACTTTTAGGTTTGCTTTGCCAACATTTATGAAAATTTAGAGTGCCCATTCCATCCCTAACAGGGTGATTCCACACATCATGTCCATCTCTAATAGAGAAATAAGTGCATTTGTTCACGAGAAGGATGTATGAGCTTACCTCAGCACTGTTAGTAGTACAAAAGGAAATGGCACACAGGTCCCTCATTTATAGAATGGTTATATAAAGGATGGTGCATTCTTATTATGGATGAGGTCATTCTGTATAAACTCATACGGAAGGAATTACAGGAAATGTTGTTAAGTAGAAAATCCAAATTACAGCATGATACCGTGATGATAGTTTTCTGTGTCAACTTCACTAGGCCCTGGTACCTGGTGGTTTGGTCAAACACCAAATCTGGATGTTTCTGTGAGAATATTTTTAGGTATGATTGACATTCAGATCAGTAGTGGGCTAAAGCAGATTACTCTTCATAATGCGGGGTGGGGCTTATCTATTCATTCGAAGGGATTAAGAGAATAACACCAAGGTCGGGGAAGAGGAGGGAATCCTGCCTTCAGGGGACTGCAACTACTACTCCTGCTGGCATTTCCAGCCTGCTGGACTCCCTGCCCTGCAAACTTGGGACTTGTCAGCTTCCATAATCTTTTAAACCAAAGATACAGCTAAAGATAGCTTATTAGTTCTCTCTTTTGGAAAATTGTGATTAATAGAGATGCAAATAGTGTGGTTTCATTAGTGGGGGAAAAACTTAACAAAAAAACTCTAAGACTTTAGTTATATTTGTCTCCTTCTAGAGAAGAAAGTAAAATACAAGCTAAATAATTCCATTTTTTGTCTTCAACATATTCTTGTATAACTTCTTATCTTGAACATAATTTTAAACGGAGTATGTGTGCATGCATGCGTGTGTACCCCACCACATGTCTCCTCTCATTCTAGGCTTAACCTTCCCTTTTGGGTTTGCCTCCATCCCTAGAGGGTCAGGTATCTCCTCTGTCCTTGTAAATTTATACTTAATCATTTCTACAGCCACATCAATTTCCTTAGCTGCCTCCAACTTTTATTTTAGGGTGACACTTCTGTCTAGAGCCAGCTTTCCTGTGAACATTTCTTGCCCCATGGCCATTTTGAACTTTCCCCTGAACCTTTGAAATCCTTTTTCTTCTCTCTGGAGAGGGACTCGAGTGCTCTTCTACTGTTAGGAACTTGACAGAGAAAAGCTTACTTTGAATAATTTGTGTTCCCCAAGTAAGTCATTTCCCTTCTCAGAATGATGGAGAAGAGACTGTCTTTAAAAATAGTGACCAAGGGGCAGCACTGTGGCTCAATGGGTAGGGCGCTGACCCCGTATACTGAGGGTGGCAGGTTCGAACCCGGCCCTGGCCAAAGCGCAACAACAACAAAAAAAGTAGGCAGGCCTTGTGGCGGGCGCCTGTAGTCCCAGCTTCTTGGGAGGCTGAGGCAAGAGAATCGCCTAAGCCCAGGAGATGGAGGTTGCTGTGAGCTGTGATGCCATGGCACTCTACCAAGGGTGATAAAATAAGACTCTTAAAAAAAAAAAAAATAGTAACCAAAAAAGGTCACATCAGATTATTGAGTCTTGATTTCTGATCTGAAACTTTGACCCTGTGCTGCAGTAGTGGAGCTGGATGGCTGTCTGTCCCTCTTATTTTTTTCAGCCAGTATTTTCCCTCTGCCTCCTGCTTGTCAGAAGCCACTGATTTGAGGGTCCTGAAATGTCATGTGGATGGTAGCAAGGGAAGGACACAGAGATGATGGAGCAAAGCCAGCTCTCCAGCTTCCCCATAGGGGAGGTGGGCTGGCACCCCTCTGCAGAAGACTGTAAGAATGAAAGTAATTCAAGATGCGGGAGATTAGTGGTTACACAACAGCAGACTCTCAGGGAGTTGGGAAACCCCATACGATCGATCGGAGAGTGAGCTGCTCTTCAATGCCCAGGAACAAGAACAGTTTGCTGAGGCCCCACTGCTCAAGAAGCATCCAGATGGGAAGACTTCCTACAAAATAAGCAGCTCGACATTCCATGCTAATGGTGTCCTGCTGCCCAGAAGTGCCCTGCGAGAAAGCAGAGACCAGCTCAGACATCCTGGACACGCTGAGCTCCAACTGAGTTGAGTCAGGATTTGGATGAGCTAAAGGAGTTGGGGTGGGGTGGAGGAGTTCCTGCTGGTGGGAAATGGCAAGGACAAGGCAGGCTAGAAGGGAAGGCACATCGATTATCTTTTTTTTTTTTTTTTTTTTTACAATTAGAACACTTACTGGATAATGTCAGTGTTCTCCTAGACGCCCAGGTCCCTTTTCACCATTGTGCTTTTACTTCTCAAGCCCACCTGGGCCTCCTCAAGGAAGCCTGCTCCTGGGTGACTGGAGCCACAGAGCCCTGGGTTAGCCTTGATGACGGCGGAGGAGTGTAAGTGTATGCAAGCCCAGCTCCCAGGCCTTAGCTGGGGACAGCTCTGAGCATCACTTACCTCCAGAGCTCTCAACAGGATCAGACTCAGTTACTGGTCAGGGGATGCTGCTTAAAATTGTGTCCTTGCTGGGCTTATATTTTTCTGTCTAGCTTCCCCCACTCACTTACTGGTAGGACTTCCTTAATCAGTTACTTGCACATAAATCTTTGTCTTCGGGTCTCTTTCTGGGGAACCTCACCTAAGGCAGTATGTGTTGTTTTTTAAAAATTTCTTGCAGTAATATGAATTATGTTGCAAATTTGGATACAAATTATTGAGAGTTTTATAATAATTTGAAACAAAATTCTTACACCAAAGAAATATATAAAGTAAAAAAATGAATTCCCCTTTAGCTTCTGACCCCCTGGCCCTAGTTCCCCTCTCTCAGAGCAGCTCCTTACAGACATGACAGAGGGGTGTGTGGACTAAATAGCACTCCAAAAGGGTACAGTCCTAAATCCCTGGAACCTGTATTAGTTTATTTGAAGAAAAAGATATTTGTGGAATTAAAGATCTTGAGACGGAAGATTATCCTGACTTACCTGAGTCGACTCTAAATGCAATGCCATGTGTAAGAGGGAGGCAGAGGGACATTTTACATACACAGAGGAGAAGGAAATGTGAAGCCCAAGTAGAGAGCTGAAAATGCTGGCCTTGGAGACTGGGGTGATATAGCCACAAGCCAAGGAATGCTGGCAGCCACGAGAGCTGGAAGGTGCAAGGAATGAGTTTTCCCCCAGAGCATCCAGAGGGAGCATGGGCCTGTTATAACATTGATTTTGGCCCAGTAATATTGATTTTGGACTTCTGGTCTCCAGAACTGTGAGGGAATAAATTTCTATTGTTGTAAGCTACCCAAGTTTGTGGTCCCTTATTACACCAGCTCTAGGAAACCGATACCACATGCACAGACATCTCTCCAGGGGTGCCCTGTAGAATGTGCCAGATAGTATGTCTGCATGTGAAGAGTCTGCAGAAGAGTCTGTGGTTGAGGCAGAAGCCTGGGCTTCTTGCAGTGGGTTGAAGGGCACTGTGGTTCATCAGGGCTGTACATCAGGGCAATTGGCCCTGGAGTGATATGGCTTGGAGGGAAGGAACAGGATGGGGCACAGGCAGACAGAAGCCCAGGGAGAGAGAGAAAGGTTGGTGGTCATGGATGTGGGTTAAGACTAACCAAGGCGGAATATCCAACTAAAAGTGGCATAAGTAGTAGGGATTTTTCCCACCTCATTTCACTGATGAGGAAGTCTGGAGGAAGGTGGGGAGGTTGCACAGTTTTTTCAATGGCTTAAGAATGTCCTCAGGGCCCCAGGTGCTGCAGCCATTCTGTACTCTGGCCCTCAGCTTGTCTTTAGGTTGAGCCTAGTCACAGGGGCTGCAGCAGTTCTAGGTATCTCCTGGAAACATGGTGATAGCTGTGAAGAACAGGGGCATTCTTTCCCGCTTCTTATGTGTTCCTTTTCAGTAGCAAGTAAAACCTTTCCCAGAACCTTCCAGGCAGAGTTTCCCCCAGGTCTCATTGGCCAGGGCTGAGTCCCAGACCCATGTCACTGTCAAGAGTCATAGTTACCTGGGTCTAGAGGGACTGTCAGCCAGGAAGCAGGGACTGGGCCATTAAGTGACTGTTGGCTCTGGGAGCCAACAGTGTTTGCCTCTGAGTGGAACTAGAAAGGCAGAGGGTCTTCCTAGAGATGCTTTCAAGAACAGTTTGGGTAGTGGGTTAATAAAAGAATTTGACTTGTAATTTCTATCTGTACGTCTTTCTTCCTTCAATTTGTCCTGTTCTTTCAGATATCCATATTTTACTTCATGTACAAAATTTAGTTCTCCAAGTAAGTTAGACCTTTTAAAAATTTATTTAATAAATCAATAAATATTGAGTTCCTACTGTGTGTCAGCCACTGTGAGAACATGATGAATGGAGGAAATTCAGGCAGGAAGAATTGATTCCCTTTGACTCAAGGGGAGGAGCACAGTCATTAAAAATGAATGCCCGTCCCCTGGCCTTTCTGAGGTCATCAATAATTTCTTTTTATTGTCCAGCTTCCTGAGGGGTGCTGAAAGACCCCAAATTACTGGAGCCTTTTAAGGCTGATAAGGGGAGATGCAAGTGTGCTATTCTGGGGAAGATCATGGGGCAAAGTGAACTTAGAGTCTTGTGCAAAGGAAGAGAGGGGGAAAGGAATGATTGTGGTTTCAAATCCTGTGACAAATGCAGTTTTTAAAAATAGTGTGCTTTATAGCATTCACTGCGTGCCACAGAATGACAAGGCGGAGGTGTACTAGTCAGGTCCTTCCAGTAAAACAGGATCAATAGGAGATTTTACACATGTACTAAAAGTATACATAAACAAAGACACTTACTACAAGCATTGGCTCACGTGGTTATGAGACTGAGAAGTCCCACAGTCTGCTATCTGCAAGCTGTTTGGAGATCCAGGAAAGCTGATGGAGTGGTTCAAAGGTCTAAGGGCTGGAGGGTGAAGGGGTATAGATTTCGAGTAGTGTAGATTCTAGTCCGGGTCCCAAACACTTAGTACTGAATTTCAAAAAAGAACATATTCCAAGGAGTGGCAGGGAGTGTACACCATTGTTCCTGCCTTCAGCTCCTCGGTGATTAGATAATGCCCAATGGAGGAGGCCGTCCAGTCCACCCATTTGCATGACTAATATTTTCCAGAAACATCCTCTAGGCATACCTACAAGTAATGTTTAATGAGATAGCTAGGTGTCCCATGGCCATGCCAAGTTGGAGGGCTTGATCTTTAGGGTTTTTCCAATGTGTTTGATATTTAGAAGGGTGGGAAATGGAAATAATTATATAAGAGCTTTAAAATCTATCCCTCTTCCTCTCTCTCTCCTACTGTCTTACAATTTCCTTAGGTCAGAAGTCCAGGTGGCTCAGCTGGGCTCTCTACTTAGGGTCTCATATCACACAAGACTGACTGAAAGCAGGTCAGGAGGGTTGTGTTGCTTATTAGAGTCTTTGAGGGGAAACCCCACTCCCAAGGTCACCCAAATTATTGGCCAGATTTAGTTCCTTGCAGTTGTAGGACTGCGGTCCTTGTTTTATTGGCTGTCAGCTGGGAGCTGGTCTTTGCTCCTAGGGACTGCCCCCATTTCTTCTCTTGCTTTCCATGTGGCTCCATAAGAACCTTTCAAATGCACAGTCTGAGAGCTGCACATGAAAACAGGGCAATGGCTCTCTAAAGAGAACTGAAGTGTATTAAATCAGCACGGACGGAGGATGTTTTTATAGTTAAATGTGCGCTCATTCCCATTCCTTAGAGTGTGTTCTTTTTTTTTTTTAAATTCACATAGTCAAGTGACCTGGGTGTGTGTAACTGGCTGAGAGGCTATATTCAGCAAGAACGTGCTTTACTGAGGGAAGTCTTTGCACATAGGCCCTGTGATGGTTTCCTGTGCTTTGTCCTGTTGCACATTTTAATCAGAGGCTTGTGTAGAGATGTAGGGTAGAAAGTGGTAAACTTGTGGAGACCCAGTATCAAGAGACTACAGAATTTCCTGGGAGGCCATCAGGATCTGGAGAACACAGATGTCTTACGCGCGGCAGAAGCATTCTAATTGGGAATGCAGAGGAGGGTTAAGGCATGTTTAAGAGTGGGGAGTGGGAAAGACTCTGAATAACCCACCCGTGCCACTGTCAACCAGACTTGCTTTTTCTGAATTTACCTGTTTTAACATCTTGGGTCTCTAAATTAGATTATAGTTGATGCTTGTGGAAAGCATTTCGCTACTTTTAAAAAAAAAGGGAGAGAAGGCCGGGCGTGATAGCTAACACCTATAATCCCAGCACTCTGGGAGGCTGAGGCAGGTGGATTGCTTGAGTTCAGGAGTTCAAGACTAGCCTGAGAGACCCCATCTCTAAAAATAGCCAGGCGTTGTGGCAGGTACCTGTAGTCCCAGCTACTTGGGGGCTGAGGCAAGAGGATTGCTTGAGCCCAAGAGTTTGAGGTTGCTATGATGCCATGGCACTCTACCAGGTGACAAAGTGAGACTCTGTCTGAAAAAAAAAAAAAAGAGAGAAAGAAAATAAAACAAGAAACTTTTAAAAATCACTGATCTAATTTTCTTTCTTTTTGGGGTAGGGTTCCCTGACTTCTTAAACCCCTTTCAATCTCACTGTCTCTTAGTTTGTGAATGTTGGACTAAAAGGAGCCCAATAACATGTAATAGGAATATGTTTAAATATTAAAAAAAAAAAGCATTTAAGTTAAAAATACCTGCTTTAATAACAATTCTAATGAAAAATTAAGTTTAATACAGGTTAAGAGAGTCCCTACAATTCCCCACCAAGTGTAGATTTCCTGATCACACTCTGTATTTCTTTGTTCTAGCCCACCCTCTACTGAGACCCTCCTCCACCCCGAGTCTTCACTGTTGAGATCCTTACTCATCCTTTCCAGCCCAATTCTAATGCCTCTAGCTTTGCGGGACTGTCTATAAAACCATCAGCTAGATATCGCTCCCTTCCTTTTGAAACCACTGCATTTCACCTTACCTTAGAATTCTTTACATTTTGAAATTGCAATGTCAACCACTTGAATTGGGGGCCAGCCATTCCTGATATTTCATATTCCCTGGAACCAAATTAGTTCCTTTCATGTTGTAGGTTTTTAACAAACATTGGTTGAATGAATGATGTGAGTTACTATAGCTTAGAAAAGATGTTTTTAGCCATATTTCACATAGGAAGTACTTCCCCCTCTGTTCTTCCATCTGGATTTGGCTGACTTGGACCCTTGAGATGTACCATGATCACCATGTTTGATGAGAAACCTTGATAGACTGGTGGGGACAGAGAGGTGATGGCTGTGAGGACATGCCTAGAAATGATTGAAACAATTGGGCATATTTATTTTGCAGGAGGAAAGGGCAATCAGGTTTGTATCTTTGAAGAGCAGACTGATGATAAAGGAAATAGACTTTATCTTTATTGATTCTAAGTGAAAAACAATAGTAGGTTCAGTTGGACAGTTCAGCACTGGAAGTGGCTGGGGCCCAGATTGTCAACTTCCTGATACTGGTATAATTCAAATCCTTTTTTTCTTTTCTTTTCTTTTTTTTCTTCTTCTTTCTCTATCTATCTATTTCATTTCATCTCTCATCTCTCTCTTTTTTTTTTCTTTTTTGAGATAGAGTCTTATTTTTGCCCTTGTTAGAGTGCTGTGGCCTCATAGTTCACAACAACCTCACATTCCAGGGCTCCAGTGATCTCTTGCCTCAGCCTCCTGACTAGCTGGGACTATGAGCACCTACCACAATACCCAGCCATTTTTTGAAACCGGGTCTCGCTTTTGCTCAGGCTGTTCTGGAACTCCTGAGCTCAAGCAACGATTCAGATGTTTCATTACCATCTCTCGGGAGTGATGCTTTGGGCAGGACAAATTAGAGCAGTGGTTCCCAAATCTTATTGATCCCTAAAGATTGCCTGATCACCCAGAAACTTGTTAAAAATATGAATTCCCTAATCATCCTGCCTCCCTGGAGATTAGGTCTAGGGGTGGAGATTAGGTCTAGGGGTGGAGATTAGGGATTTGCATGTAAAAAATTCTGCCAGGCTCAGAGCCACTGGACTGGAGGAGTACCCTGATCCTTTCCAATTTTAATGACTGGAATGTGTGGATGACACATGGATTTTTTTTTTTTCCTCACATTAATATGAGGGTACAAGTGATTAGGTTACAGTGTTTTCATTTGTTAGGTAAAGTCTCTGTTGTGGTTGTGTCCCGCACCCAGGAGGTGTGCCATACACCCTTAATTGGTGCCCATTAAGCGGGAGCACACCAGTCCCCTTCCCTCTTCCCTCCTTCCCCCAACTTGAATTGAATTGAGTTTTTTTCTTGTGTGGCTGTGTATTAGTTTGAAAAATATGGAACATTTCACAGATGTGCATATCATCCTTGCTCAGGAGCCACACTAATCTTCTCTTTATTGTCCAGTTTTAGTATATGTGCTGCCAAAGTGAGCACTGGCCCACTAATTTTTTTTTTTTTTTTTTTTTTTTGAGATAGAGTCTCAAACTGTCACCCTGGGTAGAGTGCTGTGGTGTTACAGCTCATAGCAACCTCAAACTCTTGAGGTTAGGAGATTCTCTTGCCTCAGCCTCCCAAGTAGCTGGGACTACAGGCACCGCCGCAATGCCTGGCTAGTCTTTTATGGCAGTTGTCATTGTTGTTTAGCAGGCCTGCACCAGGTTCAAATCTACCAGCCTTGGTGTGTATGGCTGGCACCGTAACCACTGTGCTATGAGCACTGAGCCCTGACCCACTACTGTTAAATCAGAGGCCTCTGGGGCAGACCCTAAGCATCCTCTTTGGTTGAGGTAGAAGTGGGTAGTCTCTTTGCCTTGTATCAGTTGGAAAATTAGACTTAAGAAGACCCAGGTCCAGGCACAGTAGCTTGCCCCTGTAATCCTACTACTCTGGGGGGCCGAGGGGGGTGGATTGCTTGAGCTCAGGAGTTTAAGACCAGACTGAGTAAGAGACCCTGTCTCTATCTACTAAAACAACCGCAATGCACTTATAAATACATACATACATACCTAGCTGGGTGTGGTGACACACACCTGTAGTCCCAGCTAGTACTCAGGAGGCTGAGGCAAGAGAATCGCTTGAACCCAGGAGTTTGAGGTTGGTTTGAGCTAGGCTAATGTCATGACACTCTAGCCTCGGGCAACAGAGGGAGACTATGTCTCAAAAAAGAAAAAAAAGAAGACCTCAGAACTAGTCTAATGAAGCCAAGAGGCCTCTATTTTTATTTTTATAACTTTTTTCTTTTTATAAAAATGATATGTAGATAATTCCTCAAAATGACCCAGCAATTGCTTTCCTAAGCATGTATCCAAGAGAAATGAAAGCATATGTCTTCATAAAGACCTATACATTAATGTTAATAACAGCCTTAGTCATAATATCCCAAAATCAGAAACAATCTAAATGTCCATCAAGTGATGAATAGGGAAATAAAATATGGCGTATTCATATAATGACATAGTATTTGGCAATAAAAAGTAATAAAATGCTGATGCTATAACCTGGATGAACTTTGAACATAGTATACTAAAGTGAAAGGAGCTAGTTACAAAAGACCACATACTATATGAATCCATATATGTGAAATGTCCAGACTAGGTGAATCTATAGATAGAGAAAGTGGACTAGTGGTTGCCTAGGTGAGGGCTGGGACAGGGGGAGTGGCTGCTAATAGGTACAGGATTTGGTGATGGTTATGAAAATGTTCTGACCTCGATAGTGGGGATTGTTGCAAAATATATTAAACCATTGAATTTATTCAAATAAGTGAATTTTAAGATTTTTAATTATACATCATTAAAGAAGAAAAAGGTGAAAGATGGTTATTCAAGTTAATTTAGAAAACATAAGTCAGAAAAAGAAGAAAGTAAAACTAACCCTACTTAACATCATCACTGAGACGATAGCCGCATAACATCTTAGAATAATTCTTCTACTGTGTTTTCTATCTATATTTGCATAGTTTTTTACATAAATGGGATCATATTATAAATTTGTTACCAAAGCTTTTAATTTATTGTTTTTAGTAGCCATAGAGTACCCTACTATATGAACAATTGTATTTTATTTTTTCCATGGGTGAATTTTTGCTAACTTCAATTTTCTTGCTCTCATAAACCATGATTCTTATTTACCTTTATTGTAGTTCATATCAGTTTTGATTAAAAGCCCTTTTTTTAAAAAAAATGAACTTTGTATTTTAGAGGAGTTTTGGGTTCACGGCAAAATTGGACTGAAACTACAGCGAGTTCCCCTATTCCCTGTCCTCATCGCCCTGTTCCACCACACACAGCCTTTCCCACTACTTGAACCACCCTGGTACGTTTGTTACAGTCGATGAACCTACACTGACACGTCATTATCACCTAAAGTTCATAGTTGATGTTAGAGTTCAGTCTTCACTTTGAACATTCTGTGGGTTTTGCCAAATGTGTCACCATGTGTATTTACCTTTATGGTATCATATGGAGTAGCTCCACTGCCCTAAAAATCTGTGCCCTGCCAATTCATCCCTCCCTACCCAGAACCCCTGGTTACTACTCATCTTTTTACTGGCTCCATAGTTTTCCCTTTTCCAGAATGTTGTATAGTTGGAATCACACACTATATAGCCTTTTCAGATTGGCCTCTTTCGCTTATTAATATGCATTGAAAGTTCCTACATGTCTTTTCATGGTTTGAAAAGATTATTTCTCCATCTGAATTTCGGAATCCCTTGGCATATCTGGAAAGTTCTCCTTCATAATCTCATGGAGAAGAGACTCTGTGCCTTGTGAAGCAAGGGAGGGGGGAGGTTTGGGTGGAGGGAGGGTAATTGGCCGGGCCACATCTATGGTGCATATTTTTATCTATAATTAAAAAATAATAATAAGAAGAAAAGATTATTTCTGTTAAGTGCTGAAACATATTTCATCATCTGGATGTACCACAGTTTATCTGTTTATCTTCTGAAGGGTGTCTTGGTTACTTCCAAGTTTGGGCAATTATGAGTAAAACTGATGTAAACATCATGTATAGGTTTTTATGTGGACAAAAGTTTTTAATTCATTTGGGTAAATACCAAGCGGGTATGACTGCTAGATTGTGTGGTAACAATATGTTTAGTTTTGTAAGACACTGCTGAACTGTTTTCCAAATTGAATGTGTTATTTTGCATTCCCACCAGCAATGAGTGAGCATTCCTATCGAACCACATCCTCCCCAGTATTTGGTGTTGGATTCTGGCCATTCTGGTGGGTGTGTAGTGGTATCTCATGACTGTTTTATTTGCATTTCCCTAATGACAGATAATGGTGATCATCTCTCCATATGCTTATTTGCCATCTGCATATCTTCTTTAGTGAGGAGTTCAAATCTTTTGTCCATTTTTTATTTGGGTTATTTTCTTATCGTTGAGTCTTATGCGTTTTTTGTATATTTTGGGTCCAAGTCCTTTATCTGCTGGGTCTTTAGCAGATATTTTCTCTCAGTCTGTTAATTGTCTTCTTATTCTCTTGGGGTCTTTTTAAGCTAGTGAATGTCTATCCCATGGGTACCAATTTTGCCTTTGATTTCACCTGGAAATCATGGAAATTCTTCATGTTGTTCAGATGTTTTGGACGAGAAGGTGAGGGGTGGGGATTAGCCCCAAAGCATCATTATTCTATTTAAAATTTGGGCCACAAAATTCTGCAGTTATCTTCCTATATGAAGTCAGCATTTTGAAAGTAGCAGGTAGATTTTTTTCTATTAAATGTCTTTGAATGTTTTGTTTTTCTGTCTCCATCAGTGGTTTTTACTGTGTAACAAATTATTCCAAATTTAGTGGCTTTGAATAACCATTTATTTAGCTCATGATTCTGAGATCAGCTGAGCAGTTTTTCTACTCTAAGGTGGCATGGCTGATTTGTACTGGACTTTCTCAGGGGTCAGCTTAGGTGATCTAAAGTGGCTTCCACTCATAGTCTGGCAGTAGGCTGTCCATTGGCTAGGGCAACAGAACCTTGTGTGTTGTAACATCCAGAAGGCTAGCTTGGGCTTCTTCACAGGCTGGCAGTTCTGGGGTTCCCAAGAGCAGCGAACAGGCAAGCCCCAGTGTGTTAGTTTATTTCATGCCTTGGTTTGTTAATGGCCAAAGAAAATCACAAAACCAGCTCAGAGTCAAGAGATGCAGAAATAAACACTACCTCCTGATAGGACCATCTGCAGCACACTGCAAGTGGCACAGAGCAAGAAAGGGACAAATTTATGTGTGGCCAATTTAATAATTTATGAGGCTTTTGCTAAAATATCCAAAGGCCTTGGTGCTTTATGACTAATATATGAGCCTCTGTGTTTAATTTTCATACATGAGTATGCTTCCAACTGACACATACATAATGCCCAAGAAATGAGAACACAGCACCTTGGCAGATTAACTCACATTTTTGGTGGCAAACTCATGTCTCATTATTTTTAGATGTGTTTCCAGCAATTTTGGTAAGACTTTGAGAACACAGGACAGTGGTGGCAGAACCTACCCGCCTAGTGCTAGGCCAGGTGCATTCATTTATTCACTCACTTACTCACCAACTTCCCTCAGTGCCTGGGATTCGTCAAGGATAGGATAAGCTCCTTGCCCTTGTGGAAACTGTGTTCTAGTGCAAGAGATAGCAGTAAATAGAAAAATAAATGCCAATTATTGACCAGTGTGCTGCAATGATAGCACAAGGCACAAAGGCTGATGGAAAGATTTTCTAGTAGGTCCCAAAGACAGTTGGCCAATCTCTCTGAGGCCATTTTATTTTTCTTGACTTTGGCTTTTTCTTCATCAGCTTATCTCTCTCTCTCTCTCTCTTTTTTTTTAGAGACAGAGTCTCTCTTTGTTGCCCTTGTTAGAGTGCTGTAGCGTCACAGCTCACAGCAACCTCTAGCTCTTGGGCTTAGGTGATTCTCTTGCCTCAGCCTCCTGAGTAGCTGGAACTACAGGTGCCCGCCACAATGCCTGGCTTTTTTTCTTATTGTTGCAGTTTGGCTGGGGCTGGGTTTGAACCTGCCATCCTGGGTATATGGGGCCAGCACCCTACTCACTGAGCCATAGGCGCTGCCCATTCATCAGCCTATCTTGATGGGTCATAGTACAGATGCTGATGGGAACCCAACAGCACACCTGCTACAGGCTCTGGTGGGTTGATCCCCAGGAGAGCAGAGAGCCAGGAAGAGTGGGAGGTGGATTGCAGGACTCAGTGGCAATGAGGGGAACAGACACCTGGGGTCTGGCATGTCGTGAAGGCAGGATATTGCAGCTGGAGGTTTCTGCCTCCTCAGAAGCCCTGTTAGAAGCTCACTTCCTAGAAAGAGGGTCCTCACAGGACGTGCTGTAGGATTAGTCCAAGGTAATTTGGTTTGAAAGTCAGGGGAACATAAGGAGAGAGGGTTGAGTTAGAATTGTGGTAACTATAGCAACATCATGCTGACAGGGAGTCTCCACAAAGAGAATATTGACCGACTGTGGTGGCCCCAGCACTGACTGGGAATGGGACACCTCGAATTTGCCAGGCGGAGAAAGTGAGGGAGAGGAAAATCTGTCGGGCTGAGCTTGTCTTATCTGCTTTCTTTCCATAGTGGGTGGACACTGTGACAGCCCAGTTCCAGGGGGTTTTGTGTGGCTCTGTTTGTTGGTAGCCTGGGTAATGGAATAACCCTTTAAATTTCATTTCCTCTTTCCTTGAGATTTTAAACCAATTTTTTTTTTCAGACATGTCTTCTCCTAGGTTAGTATTTGAGGGTTATTGGAAAGCTATTAGGAATCTACTGCCAATAGATGGTGATAACTTTACATAGTCTTGAGTTCTAGAATTTCTGCAAACTGGCTCCTTCCCCTGGTCCCCCCACTCCAAAATATTTTTTAATTCTATACTTTAATAAAGCTTTTTTTTTTGATACCCTTTCTTTTTTCTAGGTAATAGATAAGGTGAAAAATAAGAAAGAAAACTTAACATGATCCTTCATCCACCTCAAATTATCTAAAAAGAGAGTAATAAGGTGGCAAATCCCATTTACTCCCAGAAAATCTAATTTCCTCTCACTCATCAAAGTAAGTGGGAGGGACTTGGCAAGTGCCTGGATGGAGAAAATGTTTCTTGTTTAATTGTTATCAAACAATGCTGTTTCCAAGTCTGCCAGGGAGGATGCACTGGGCCCTGATGTGTTCAGAGTGTGTGTAAGATGTCAGCCTCAGAGGACAGAAGCCTGTGCTGGCACAGTGTTTGGTCCTTATGTACAGCTGACATGTACCGGCTTTGTGTTGTTTAACTCTTTGCACTCAGAACGGCAGTGTCTGTCCCTACTAATGGTCAGAGTCTGCCTCAGCTGTCACCCCTTAAATCTCCAAATGTGATCTGGGAGCCCTACACAGTCACACACCTTGCCCGGCTCTCCTTCTTCCCCTGCAGGTGCATGTGAGCACCTATGTCTGATAATGTGTACAGCAGGCCATCTCCCGCCCCCCACCCCCACCCCATGGCCCCTTCTTCTTTCCACCTTCCAAGTATATGGCTTCAGAGAAACCACGTGCACCAGGATCAAGCCACCCGGCATGGCCCAGAATCCAGGAGAGTGTTATCTTGCACATGCAGGTTTGCTTTTCCTGCCAGTTTGGCGTAGTACTTCAGGAGGAGCCAGGGCAATGTCTCGAGCTAGGACGTTCTTCCCAGTGTGGGTTTTTATCTCTCCCTCCCAGGGTGTGCTGGTGGCACTGCTGGGCCTCACAGTAGGTTATCGTTAAGTTAGACTTCAGGGCTTCAGAGATAATGCAAAGTTACGGTGTGTCTGGCATGGAGGAAATGAAGACTAGGTGTGCCAGCCTTTAGCATGGTGAGAAATTAGCAACACTGACCTCTCTTCAGTACTAGCTATTACATTTTTATTTCTCTCAAGTCAAATGAGGTGACTTCTGCTACAATTTTCCTCCTAAAGGTTTAGCTGGCTATTTGGCTTTTCCTAAAAAATGATAATGTACTGGTTATCTTCTGCTGTGTAACAGAGCACCACAAAACTTAGTGAATTAAAATAATAACCATCACAGGTCCAGAGATCAGCTGGAGGATTTTGCTGATCTGAGCTCGGCAGGACTAATCTCAGCTGGGCTCACTCAGGCATATGCAGTCGTGATAGGTTGATTGGTGGGTGACAGCTCCAAGATGGCAGCACTCATGTGTCTGCTGTTTGGCCGGACCAACTGTTTCTCATCTGACAGGCTAGTCTGGGCTGGTTCTTATGACGTAGGCAGGGTTCCTCAAGAGTGAGTGGAAGCAGCAGGGCCCCTTGAGGCTTAGGTTCAGAGTTACAGCTATGACACTTCTGCCACATTGCTTTTGTCAGAGCAAGTTCTAAGACCAGCCTGGATTCAGGGGTTGGAGAAATGGACTCTGTCTCTTTATGGGAGGAGCCTCAGAGTGAAGTTGGAAAGGAGCCTGCGTGCAGGGAGGTCATAATTGAGACTATTTTTGCAAACAATCTACATTAAATAATAACAATTTTTATTATTTCATTGAGCTCCTAAAAGGCCACAGTTTTCTGCCTTTCAGGCATGATAGAGAAAATCAGCAAAGATGAAAATTCTCCAGCGGGGGCAGGGGAGGGGTCTCCAAACCAAAGCTTTCTTCATGCTCCCTGTATTTTCATCTGCCCCCTTTTCATCATCTAAGAACTAAGCTTCTTTTCTGTTTTAAACTTATTCTCTTTGAACATTATGAACGCCAAAGTTGTCTAAAACGAGATGACTGCTCTTAGACTCTATTATGTTGGCCTAATTACATATCTGCAAAATGTTTTTCTGGGGTATTGTGCATAAAACAAAGAGGAAAACGTCTTCAGTGGCCAGCTTGCCTGTCCCTCCCTCCTGGGGAGGCTTGGGGAGAGTGAGGGTGAGGAAGGCTGGGCTGCTGCAGCTTTCCATGGTTTTGCTCTTTCTCCAGAGAGAATGAGGGGCACTTCCCTCCCTCACTCCCTCACTCCCTCCACCATGCCACTGTGGGCATCCATCCCACGAGAACCTTATGCCTATCCTCCCTACCCCAACCCCACCCTGGGGACTGGGGTCTCCCTGGACGGGAGAGGCTTGCATGCCTTTGCTTCCTGCATGCCAGCACGGGCCAGGGTGACTGGATATGGAGACCTCATGAGCGAATGGTGGTACTGGGCATAGATTTGCTTGCTAGCATGCTGGGGGACATGCTGACTTTTCTGCAAGACTACCCAGTGTTGCCCTGTCCACTTCCCATTTTACAAATGGAGGTGAAATGTTCTTTCTTTCCAGGAGGCATGCTCCTCCTACCTTGCAACCGTTCGAGCTCCACCTTCCACTGTTGAATGAGAGTGTGCCCTTCATCTGCCCAGCACCACTGTGGCCTGTTTCTGTGGTGAGCAAAGTCTGGGCACCCTGAGAACATGCTTGCCTGCGCCCCTTCCCTCCTGCAGTGTCCCACCTGTGGCCTCCCAAGACATCCCTGCCCATCCAGAGATGGCTTCTCAGGCTTTGTGTAGCTGAAGGGGAGTATTAAGTAGGGAGTTTGATGATGTGAACCAAACTTCCTTCTTAAGCAAGCCTGTTTCCCATACTGGACTGTCCAAGGGCTGATCCCTTTCTATCCATGCAAACAGCATTTTCATTCATCTTCTGCTCACCCCCCTCACCAGGAAGTCCAGTCCTCAGCCTCATCCCTGCAGCAGTGTTCATCTACCCTGCATCAGCCAGACCTCCAAGTTCTCATCTCCATCTTATCCAAATTCTCATGTCCATCTTAATTTCTTCCTGGCTGTACATTAGCTTCCTGCTGCTGCTGTAACAAATCATCATGCATTTAAAACAAATTGATTATCTTAAAGTTCTGGAGGCCAGATGTCTGAAATGGGTATCAGCACCCAGCCTCAAGGTGTTGGCAGGACCACGTTCTTCCTGGAGACATTAGAAGCAGCCTTTTCTGGCTTCCCTGGCCACGGCTCCATCCTAACAGCACCCCCTCCTCTGCGTCCATCTTCCTGCCTCCCTCTCTGGTCTGACTCCCCTTCTCTCTCTTACAGGGCCCTTGTTTTTAAAATTGGACCCACTTGGACACTCCAGGATAAAGGGTCTCTCTCACAATCCTTAGCTAAATCACATCTACCAAATCCCTCCTTGCCATGTGAGGGAACATTTTCACAAGCCCTGCGGATCAAGATGGAGACATCTTGGGGGCCACAATTTGATCCACCACAGGCTGTTTCATTTAGCTGCCTCCTAGATAGTTCCCAGGTTCCTCATCTCAGTGTGTCTGGAATGGAATCCATTCCTTCTCGTCCCCGCTTGACTTGGGTGCCCTGGTTTAACACATGAACCACCAAATGGATAACATGAAATATTGGCCCAGCACTGATGGGCACTTGGGTCATTGCCAGCATCTTGCCATCGCAGATTGTTTTCCAGTGCATAGACTGGAAACAGACTTTGTATAGTTTTCATTTTTTATATAGAGGATAAATTCCCAGAAGTGAGATTATTGGGGCAAAGGATAAATGCATTTGTAAATTTGAGAGATAACTGTCAAATTGTTCTCCATGAGGGTTGAATCAGTTTGTCTTTCCATCAGCAAAGTGAAAACTGCTTTCTTCCCCACAGCCTTGTCAACAAAGTGGGCTGTCAAGCTTATGGGTTTTTACCAATTCCATAGTGAAAAAATAGTTTTCCAGGGTAGTTTTAATTTGTATTTCTCTTTAAGAGATTCTGCATTTTTTTCATGTGCTTAAAGGCCATTGAATTTTCTGTGGTATCTCTTCATATCTTTGTCTCTTTTAAAATTTGGATTGTTTTTTTCTTATCAATTTTTAGAAGTGCTTTGTTTTTTGACTTTACATGTTGTCTTATGTGATGCACATAGGGTTTTATGTTATCCAATTTATTATTTTTTGGCTTCTGGATTCTAAGTTATTTAGAAAGGGCTTCCAGTGGGCTCTTTAAACATTCAAAATAATAAAATTATATTAAAAGGGTGATTGGACACAAGCATCTGTTTCTTTTTCTTTTCTAAAAAAATCCCAGTGAAATGAAACTGAAGGAGTGCTATAGTTAGATATAATCGAACCTCATATTTGCTCCCATATTTACATACTCACCCACCTGCTCACTAAAATTTATTTGTAACCCCAAGATCAGTGCACTTGGCATTGTTTTGGTCATTTGCAGACATGCGCAGAACAGCAAAAGTTTTGAGTTACCTGTGTGTTTGTTTTCAGCCGAAGTTGAGCAAGATGGTGCTGTTCCTCATTTCAGCACTCTACTAAAAACAAGTGTCCTTTTGTGGTGCACTGAGTGCTACAACTTTTGCATTTGGGTACTTTTTCTTGATGATTTTACTGTTAGAAATAGCTCCCAAGCCTGGTGCTGAAGTGCTGGCTAGTGTTACGAAGTGCAAGAATGCTGCATTGTGCTTTCCAGAGCAAATTTCGTTTGGGCTGAGTGCTGTGAGTTCCGTGCTAATGAATCAACAGTGTATGTTAAACAAGATGTCTTTCAACAGAAACACACACGAAACAAATCAGTTAACATATTGTTGTGGTCAGAGGCTAGCCTAACCCTGTGTTTCTTTCAGGGGAAATGGTTTGCTGTGCTCTAGTTCCGGTGTTCACAGTGACTTTATAGAACACAGCTACCAAAATAACAAGGTTCTTTTGTAGATAGGTAGATAGATACCCACAAGAACCAAGAGAGATGAGCAATTTCAATAAATTCTTAAAAGATGGAAAGTAGATGGAGAAATCTGATTTAGCAAAGTGGAGGAAGCTGCAAACTTGGATGAGAAAGGCGCCATTTGTCTCTTGCAGAACCCAATAAAAGGTCCGGTTTCTAGAGTGTAAATCACCATGGGAGGGGGGAAGTAAACTGCAGAACTGAAAACCAGGGCATTAGTTTAATGTTCTAACTTGAAAATAAATAAATAAGTAAAGTTCTAACTTGGTGTAGAAAAGTCCCTACTTCTTCTCCCTGTCTCTTTCACAGAACCTGGGAACTGTAGAGATAATGTAGGGATCAGAAGAAACCACTTAAAGAGATAAAAAGTACACATCTGTGAAACAAAAATAGGATGCTCTGAAAAAGAAACAAAAGATAAAGCTTTAGGGTCTTAAAAGTAGAGCAGCAGAAAATTTAAAAACATAATAAAAAGCCTGGAAAATAAAGAGACGGAAATCTCTCAGAAGGTAAAATTAAAAAAATAAACAGAACAAGATAATGAGCTGGGGAGGGAAAGTAGTGAAATTAAAACATCGATCCCTTATTTTGACTAATAGGAGTTCCAGAAAGAAAGAAGACTGAAAAGGGAAGGGAAAAAAGCTACCAAAGGGGGGAAAAAAAAAAAAAAAAAGAACACTTTAGAGCTGAAGGACCAGAATCCTCAGATTGTACTGTCTTTTGTACAGTCTGTCAATTGTAGAGTCCTTTGAGTAAAAACGACCACACCAAAGCACGTTGTTGTGAAATTCTGGAAGGCCTTTAAAAAAAAAAATCCTGGGCTGCGCTTGTGGCTCAAAGGAGTAGGGCGCCAGCCCCATATACTGGAGGTGATGGGTTCAAACCCAGCCCCGGCCAAAAACTACCAAAAAAAAAAAAAAAAAAAATCCTAAAATCTTTCAAAGGTGTGCAACAGTTATACTTAAAATATTAGTAATCAGAATTGAGATAATCAGCACTGCTGACCTCTAAGAGCTAGTGGCACAATCCTTTGACAATTTTAAAGGAAAAATAGATTTCAGCCCAGACTTCGGTACCCAAACTATTAGTTAATTATAAGGCATTTTAAGGAATGCAAGGGTTCAGTGACTTCCAAGGCACTTTCCTAGGATTCGCTAGAGAAGTGTGTGCTCCAGCAAAAAGAGGAGGAAACCAAATAAAGAGAGCACACTGGCTATAGCTGCCAGTGTGGGGATGTGGAAAACAACCAGACCAGGTTGGAGCAGGGGTGCAGAGAGCTCCAGAAATGATGCCCTGGAGCATCACTGGGGGTGGGGGGTGGGGGGTAGGGGATGGAACTAATGTACTATTTAGGCACATGGGGCATTTATTGATGGGAATGAACTAGAGGTCTTGTAACATGGGGAATAAATTAGTGGTGGGTTAATGTAGCAAATGGAAAAAAAATGGAGAAACAACTCCAGGAAAAATGAAGGGTTACATAAAAAAGATGGTGGGTGGCGCCTATGGCTCAACAGAGTAGGGCCAGCCCCATATGCCGGAGGTGGCAGGTTCAAACCCAGCCTCGCCCAAAAACTGCAAACAAAAAAAAGTAATAATAATAAAAATAGATGACATGGTCACAAAGCATTACTTGACCCAGCATTGAGCAATTTTACAAAGTTGCAGTAACACAAAACACTGGATTTTGGTTTAGATTAAAATTAGGACACAACCATTTAGGGCACAAGGAAAGAGAAAATGGGAAAGTGCTAAACCTTTTTTTTCCCGTGGTAGAAAATTAAAAGATACCTAAAATTGATAAGTAAAATAGTAGCAGTATAAATGTATCCTGCCAAGAAGTATTGGGCATTAGTGATTTGGTAGCAATTTTACAAAAGGCACAGAAGTGGGTTTTGTGAGGCCTTTCCTTCCTGTGCCCTCTTGGTAGGGGCAAGCTGTCCCCAGTCACTGTTTTCAGGTACAGAGACTGTCCTGGAACCGGTCCCAGGCACCTTTCAGACAAGGGAAATTGAATTCTTCTCTTTATTTACAGTCACGTATGAAGGGCAAAATGTCTTCTTGCAAACTGTTTATCTCCCAGAGTTTCCACAGATTGAAATATAGCAAAAGAGAAAAGACAAACTGACATCCGGGATATAAACTTTCTCACAAGCTCCTAATTATTTCCTTGCATAGAGGATCTTTAAAAAATGATCAAAAGACAAACGCATTTCTCAGTAAACTCTATGTTCCGTTGTCCTAATTTTTGGAGGGTAAGAGAAGGTTGTGTGGGGATGTCTGTTTCTTTGGTTGATTTGCAACCACTGGAGAAATTACAGGGAACAAAAGAAAAAAGAGTCACAAATACAAATGAATTCCTTTCATACAAGTTGAAAAAAACTCCAGGATGTGCTCCATTTTTTTAACACTCCAGGTGTGATCGCAGATTATGTAGCCACCACAGGAGAGTGGAAAGTTAATTAAAATTTTTGCTCCTGCACACAGAAAGAAATGTCTTTCTGTTTGATAGTCAGGCTGGCTTTGGAGTGCTATAGGTGCTTTCTTCTCTTCTCGCTGGAGTGTCAGAGAAAAGCAGATCAAAGGGAGCCTTCCGTCCGGATATGTTTCCTACCATCTTTCTTAGCTAATAGACTTAAAAGTGTCTTCCACCGACTGGCTGATCTCATATTTTAGAAATGCCATCTTATTACATTGATAATATGCAAACTGGCTTTGATAGATGCTAATGGGAAACCACGTTTACATTAATTAAGACCATCCCACGTAGTTGCAGTGGGACAGCCTGGCAGAGCGTACCACCTCACCCCTACAGTTTGTATTTTACTTGGCATCTCACCCTGGGATGGCCGGAAATGGAAGATGGAACCCTCCACTCTCTCAAGCAGAGTTAAATTTTGTTGTGTTTTCCCTTTTGCTTTTGGTCTTTATGGTCCCCACACCCTCTGGCTGACATCTCCGACCCTGAGGGGAAAAACCATTTTGGGAGAAATCCTGCTATTTTATGAAAGAAAATGAAGCCAAATAGAAGCGGCGGATGGAGGCCTGTCTACGCTGGCGGTCAGATTCGCAGGGCCGTGCATTGTCTTGCAGCTCTGGGTGCCTGTGCAGAGAGAACCCGGCCAGGACGCAGCCACCAATGAAAGGACTCCATTCTGCCACTCAGGGCTTTGTGAGGCGCCAAAGCTTGTCCTGGTTGCCATGGCTACTGTCTGATTGTGGCGGGTTTGTCACAGTGCTTGATAAAGTGGGAAGGTTATTCTTGATAGGCCCAACTAATCATAACCTCGCAAAGCTTGAGAGTGTGGATTTAAAATTGTTTTTTCCTTCTCTCTTTAACTGGGAATGCAGGGATGGGGGCAGGGGTTCTCGGGATAAAGCAGCCAGCCACCCCACTCTTCCCTCAGCAGGTGGTGAGGGTAGTGCCCCAGGAGGGTATTGGCTGTGGTCTGGAAGGGAGGTGCCCAGGTGCCCAGAGGGCCAGGCAGAGGGAGGGTCTCAGGGTGATCTCTTGTGTCATCTCTGGCCTGAATGGGGCTTCAGAGAACTGGCTAGAATGGTATCCTCTCCCTTAACCCATCTGGCAGATTGATTACTTAAGTCTGTCACTCGCTGCCCTTCCTCCTTTCCCCTAGATTCCTCCTTCCTTTACTAATTTTCCTTTTCTCTTTCTCTTTCTCCCTTTCTTCCTTCCTGTCTTAGTCTGTTGTATGCTGCTGTAATAGAATTCCTGACACTGGGTAATTTATAATGAATAGAAACGCATTGGCTCACAGTTCAGGAGCCTGGGAAGTCCAAGACCGAGGGACCATCATCTGGAGAGGGCTTTCTTGCTGTGTCATCCATGGCACAAGGGCATAGGGGGACAGGGAGAGCAAGAGATTGAACTTGCAGGTGAAGATCTTTTATAATGAGGATCAATGCATTCCTCAGGAAGATCCTTCCTGACCTAAACACCTCTCATGATACTTCCCAACACTGTTGCCTTGGGGATTAAGTTTCCAACACATGGAAGCTTTGGGGAGGCAACCAGACCATAGCACTCTCTCTCTTTTTTCCTCTTCGTCCATTCCCTTCCACTGCAGCAGTAGTTCTGACAGCTGATCCTTTAAAAATCCTTTTTTTTTTTCTCACATGCAGAATGATGTGAAAGGTTAGATTTGAGGTAACGGTGGATAGATTTTGGGCACAGAGTGGTAGACTCTTCTTTTTTGCCAGATAGACCTAAGACATTACATAGGTGGTGGTTCTCAGACTCAGCTATGTCAGAACTACTGGGAAGAGCTTTGTAAAGCACGGAATCTGGGTTCCAGATTGAGTGGAACTGTGGTGGAAGGAGTCTGGATCCATGTTTGAGACTTTCTTGAGCCAAGTCTTTAAGAAGCCATGGAGAGAGCTGGGGAGTGGGGGGGCCAGGAGGGGGGCTGTGCCTGCAGTATTGTGGAAGATCCCAGAGTGAGACAAGAATCCATGCAAGGGAAATGCCCCTGGGAGTGAAGCCCAGAGCAGTGGCCTCCTGTTAGGCTTCTTTCCATAACTTTCCCTTCCTTCTAACAGGACTGAGTTTTTAAATTAAAAGACAGATGTCACCCCTCCCCCCACCTCATTTGAAATATAACACGGGCAGCATCCAGTTATCCTGCAGGGCAGGCTGCATGACACGGGTGGAGCTGCTCCTGTGCCTGTGGGGGTGTGCGTGTGTGCATGCTTACGTGTGTGTGGGTAGGCATGTGGTTGTGTGTGCATGTGCATGTGTATGCTTGTGTGTGTGTGTGTGGTTGCCGTGGCTGGATGCAAATGACCTGATCATTTGTCAAATGTAATTTAACTCCCACGACATGCTCTGAAATCATCCAGAGCCGTGTGTGTTGTCATATGCCCTGAGTGTATGTCTTTGAGGCGAGGTAATTGTGCTGCTTCAGTGAAATTCACAAAAGGCTATTTGTCCAGACAAGAATAAAATAAAGTTAATGGATTAATCCTTTGGCTCTAATTCCTTGCCGACTACGCAGACTGAGTCTGGGCGTGGAAAGAAATCCCATGTTGGCAGTCTGGCTCCAAACTTTCCAGCTCTTCTTCAGCAGCCAGGGTCTCCAAGCTGCAGAGCACTCCCACCTTTTTTCTGCTTCGTTGGGTTGGAGGATAGAACAGTCCCCTCTCATGGGTTGGGAGTTGGCTTGAGGCAGGAACAGTCCTAATGATGGTCTGTCCCCCCAGGGTGTCGAGGTGCAGACAGACTACGTTCCCCTGCTGAACTCGCTGGCAGCCTACGGTTGGCAGCTCACCTGTGTGCTGCCAACTCCTGTCATCAAGACCACCAGGTAACAACAACAGTAATTATTATTATCGTGTTGCACATTTAATGCTGGGTTCAGGACTGTCTCTGATAAGCTTGTATAACTTGTATAATCCCATGGTGAGCTGTGATGCTGCTATGGTTTTGTAAATTCTCCAGCCAGAACTGCAGGTTCTTCATCAGCACCGCCCAGAGTTACCCCCTTTCCTGCTTCCTACATGGGGTGGTAGGGACTGGCCCAGTGAATCATGATACTCAGCAAGTCAAAGATTAGCCCCTTGGGCTGAGGGAGTCCAGGGCCCTCCCATGCAAAGGAAATTCAGTACAACTATATGGCCTGGGTAGGTTAGGTAGGCACTTTGTATATAAAATCTTACTTAAATCTTCCAAAAAAGAAAAAAAAAATCTATGAAGTGTATTTTTTTTTTTTTTAATTAAAGAGCCGAGGAGCAGATCTCACCTTGCTGCCCTCCTGGCAGCGTGGTCTGTGATGTGCCTATGGGAGCCATGCCCCATGCCTGCTGTCCTGTAGTGAGGTGAGGGCTAAGCCCGTCACCCAGATCCTTGCCTACCTGCCCATCCTGGCCCTCCTTTCCAAACACAGACTTGGGAGCTGCCCCTGACCCTTTGCGATTCACGAAAGCAGCCAGTGTGTCCTCATTTGCCAGCTCTGTAGAGACACCCAGAAAGCTTCTGTTGGGCATCTGAGATAGACTGCAGGAAGCAAAGTGCTAGGTAGGAGGGGCAGAGGCGAGGGGCTGCTGATGACCTCTCGCAGTGCCTTGGGCAGGGATGAAAGCCAGGGAGTGCACCGTCCTCCAGGTACATGACTCATCTCAGCTCTGTGTGTTGTAGGGAAGGGAGTGTGTCCACCAAGCAGATTGTCTTTCTTCAAAGACCATGTCTACCTCAGAAAATCAAGAAGAAGGAATCGAAGGTAAGAGGTTTTCCTTGCCCACCTCGCTTTTCCTCAGCGGGGTTTCATCTGCCAGAGATCTCTGCCCACAGCCTCTTCCAACCTGCAAAGGCTCTCAGAGCCCCAGGAGCACCTGAGTCCCTTGGCAAACAGAATCACACCTGAGGCTGCTAAAATGGGAGGGCTGAGGGCCTTGTCCAGCATTTCCTGCTGGGCAAGCCAAAGGGGAGGACAGGAGCTCTTCTGGGTGCTCCAGGATGCCAGATAGTCCCACAAGGGTGCAGAAGGGCAGGAAGCCAGCTGCATACTGACCAGAGGTGGGGACAGCTGAGCTCATGGCTAGTTTCTCTGTGGCTTGCTCCCATCACAAGCTGGTTGGAGCTCTGGCCTGCCCTGCCATCAGAAGTTTGCTGGTCTTGGCAGACAGACCTTGCCAGAGTCCTTTCTTGATAGGACACAATCTGAAGGCCTCCAAGTGATGGCTGGTGATATAGACAGAGGCCAGCCTTAGTCTATGGCAGCAATCCTTAGGCCAGGCTGTCCTACAGATCCCCAGGATTCTCATCCCCCTCTGGACTTTGCATGAACTATCTTAGAGAAGTGGTTGCACAGAGAGACTCTGGTGTTTCTCAGAGAATCTTCTCTGTACTTCCTGATGTTTAGCGTAAGTTCTCCCCTTGTGCCAGAAGATTCAGATACTTCACCCCCACCCCCCCACACACACACCATGCTTTGCGGCCTATGGGTGCTTTTCCTGTGGGTATTTCCCCAGTTGCTCAGGAAAAAGCCAGTGAGTCAAGTGAACCTATCAACTGAACTACAAGTCAGTTGTCACCAGATCCAGCTTGCTCCACCTTTGCTGGCTGAGGCTACACTCTCGGCAGAGCCTGTCTGGCTTGCTCAGCTCTTCACAACTGGCACCATCCCCACGTTCCCCATTCTTGGTTCCTCATGTTCTTTGGACACAGAGCCCCAGACAGGAGCTGCCAGTAAGTGAACAGATTGGAGCCGCCGCTTATCAGCCAACAAACCCTGGGGGAGCTCACTTGTGGAAGCAGCGCCAAGGCAGCGGTGCCTGGAAGCCAGATGGGCTGGAATGCAGAGGAAGGTCTCTCTAGGATCTGAGATAGTAATATGACAGGTGACAGCAGCAGTGGGCCAGAAGGCAGCCTCCACCGGTGCACCATTAACCACCAGGAGCATTAGCCGCTGGGCGGGAGATGGATTGGCTGTGAGCTGTCAGGTACAGCTCAGCTCTGCCCAGGTTCGGGGCCTGCTGGCGTTCAAAGAGAGACCGCCACAAGCAATGCTCGTGAGGTCTCCTTCAGACTCTGAAAGACATCCAGCGGCAGCCTTACCAGACAGAGGTAGCACTGGCTCCAAAGGACGGACACATGGTTTAGTGTCAGCAGGAAGATCATGGCGTCTCACAGAGGGGATACCTCAGGAGAGACTTAAGGAGGCAGGGAGGTAGATTGTTAAAAGCTGCTCTATGAAGGTAGAACTGACTTTCCTCAGAGAAAATCCAGACAGAGTGGGAGTCATTTTCTAGTCAGCAGAACTTCCCAATCCCAATGAGCCATGCAAATATGAGTGGGCTTTCTCTTTCCCTGTCCCTGTTTATTTCCTGCCTCATTCCAGGACTGGAGGGAGCTGGTGTCAGTACTTGTTCTGTGCAGACCCGCTGGGCCACCTCACTGGTGGAGTCCCAGAGAGAGGGGACTGGACAGCCACACTTCTTAGAAGAATCCTCTGGATGGCTTCCTGTCCCTGACTCCTCAACAGACTCAGGGCAGTGTCCTGTCCTGCCCTGCAATGTCCATGTACTCTGGTGGCCATGACAGTCCTTATGGTCCTTGTCATGCCTGAACCCCATAGCCCTGGCACTGTGGCCACCTGCCACCTCTTGAGGCACCTTTACTCTTGGTTCCATCTCACCATATTCTGGTTTTGCACTAAATTCCTTGGGGTTCTAACCCAGACCCATTTCTCTCCTCATTCTTTGCCTCTTCCCTGGGAAATCTCCTTCATCCCTGAAGCTTTGCTCACCACCTCTGCACCTGTTCCATCTGCATCTTCAGCTCTTGCTTTGACCCTAAGCCTCAGCTCCATCTCTCCTGTGGCTGACACCAATCTAAAGGCGAGCTCAGGACTGTTCTCCTCATGCCTTGCCAGATGCCCCCATTCCTATCTAGAGGAATGGTACCACCCGTATTCAGTCTGTCCTTAAGTCCTGACTGGTTTAGGTTCTAGAGCAGGTGTTCTCAAACTTTTTAAACAAGGGGCCAATTTACTGTCCCTCAGACCGTTGGAGGGCCGGACTGTAGTTTAAAAACAAAAACAAACTATGAACAAATTTCTATGCACACTGCACATATCTTATTTTGAAGTAAAAAAACAAAATGGTAATAAATACAATCACACCGCCTCATGTGGCCCGCGGGCTGCAGTTTGAGAACCCCTGTCTGGAGTCCCTTCATGTCTCTCCAACATCCCTTGCCACAACTCCTCCCATTTCCTAATAGCATATCTCCCCTTAAAACATCTTCTCTAAAAAACAAACAGAAAACTTCTCTATTCAGAGCCAATGTGATCTTTTATTAATAAAAAAAGCAAATTGAACCACATCACTCCACTGCTTAAAACCATTCTAAAGCTCTGTGTGACTCTGAAGACAGAGAAGGCGGTATTGTGGCCCCCGAGGCCCTGTGGGATCTGACCCATCTCACATCCTCTGCCAGCCCCCCATTCTCTGTGGTCTAGCTCCGCTGGCCTCCAGGACCTTTCAGGTCACCTCTGCCAAGAACATTGTCCTCTTTTCTCTCTCTATGCAAGCATCCTTTACTCAAGACAGCACTCCTTCCTTTTAGACCAAACTAGGCTCCTTTGCAATACAAAGGAATGGAAAGGAACTGTGTTCATCTCATTCAGAGCCTCTTCTGGGTTCTGATTATTTGTGATCATTAGTTTACCCTCTCTTGGTAGAGGCAAACACTAACTCCATGTGAGCAAAGGCTTTTTTTCCTACTGACTGGTATACGCCCAGTGCCTGGGTTTTAGTTAGTGCTCAGCAAATATTTTTTGATTCAATGAATGAGTAATCAAACTTCCAAGCCCAGGACATATGTATGTTATCTAGCATTGAAATGTAAGAAAAGAAATTGCAGGATTGCCACACCAAGGACATGGCATATTTAGACCTCTTTTTATCAGCAAGCTGGATGAAATTCTCCAATCAAGACTTTGCAGCATTTGAAAGAAACCTCTGTGTATGTGAGTCTGATTTTCAAAGCAAATATTCAACTCCCTCAAAGGAAATAGGTGATTTCTATGCTATTAGAGAAGTCGTGTTCCAGCTAAACTACTTGAAGTGGACACATTGCAGATGATTTTTTATAATGTGCAAATTAAATCCATTAGCCCCTGCCAACACGGAACTCTGGACACACTGCTGTAAGGTGAAGGATTTTTTTTTTTCTTGTGTACAGTTATTTCTGATTTAGGTGGCTTGTTATAGTTGGTGGCACACCCACCTGCCACAGATACACTGGCTAGGGAAGCTCACCCCATAACTTGGCACAGCCTGTTTTAGCTCTGGCTTGTTGGGTGAACTCAACAAGAGGTGCTGCTGACCTTGGTACTGCTGAACTGGTGCACTACATTCTCCAGGCTGGACTGCCTGCCTTCAAGTGCTGTGGGTGTCAGACTCACCTCTCAGGCTCAGCCTGAAAGCTGTCAGAGTCTCGGGTGTCACCCCATCCCTGGCCTCTTCTCTTCTTGTTTTCTGAGATGAGAACTTTTAGACGCTCCAGATCTGGAACAGGTTTTGGTGTGTGTTAAAGACTCTGACTGTGCCAGCTTAAAGGAGACAGGCCTGGGTTAAATATGAACTTCCATTAGCTGACCACTCAGCCTAATGAGTCAAGCGTCTAACCTAGTAGATGCATCTTGTCATCATAAAGCCTAATAATACGGCACTTATTTATTGGGCTAATCTGCTAAGCCATTCCAAAGGAGTAGCCTCTTTCTCTCACTTCTCTCTGGAGCAAGAGATGAAAGTCTTTTACCCAAAACTAGAGGCTGGATGGGTAATTTGAAGCTGGAGAAATCCAAGCTCTCTTATTTCCCAGCTGTGTGACTTTAGGCAAGTTACTTAACCTCTCTGAACTTCTATGTGGTCATCTTTAAAATGGCACTAATAGTGCCTACTGAGTTTTACTTTGGGAATTCAGGGAGATGTGAATCCCTGTCACATTGTAAGACACCTGGTAGGTGCCTCAGTATGTGCTTGTTCCTTCCTAGGCAGGTGTCTAAGGCAGCCTGCCTTCACAACTCTGAGCATTCAGCTTGAAGATTATCTAGTTGCTCACTGAGTTTTGGCCACTGCTACTTACTTCCCTGCTTCATGAGAACCTCCCCTTGCAGAGGAGAGGAGGAAAAGAGAAGGCTCACGTGAGATCCTCCCTGGGTGTCTGGCTGTAGCACCCGTGATAGCTGTGGTGGGATGGGGGGCCCAGGCAGCACTCCAGTCAGTGAGGTCACCCATAGCCCATCTGAGGACACAGCAAACGGCAATCCTAGTCATGGCAGAGTTTTCTGTAATGAGAAGTACAGAAAATGGCTGAAATATTTCCTGCCCAGCTCAACACTGACAGTCGCAAATCCTTCTCCCCTTACCACTCTGGGCTGAGGTGCCTGCTTTGGCTCCTTTCCAGCATGTGTTTCCCTGTCACATTATATCAGCAGATCAACAAAATGTGGCCTTCTACAGAAAATTGGACATGGCCAGGCATCCAGAGGAAACTGGAAGTTCTTTTGTTAATTTAGCAAGAGCAGCCCCTGCAAGACTATCTAGATTCATACTAGAAATTAACATACCTTGGGGGAAGATTATAGATATTACCTAGATGTTGGTCAGAGATGTTTTCTTTTTGTTTTAGAGAGAGTCTTACTCTGTCACCCTGAGTAAAATGCCGTGGCATCATCATAGCTCACAGCAACCTCAAACTCTTGGGGTCAAATGATCCTCCTGCCTCAGCTTCTTGATTAGCTGGGAATACAAGCAGTCACTGTGACACCCATCTAGTTTTTCTATGTTTAGGAGAGACAGGTTCTTGTTCTTACTTAGGCTGGTCTCAAACTCCTGAGCTCAAGCAATCCACCTGCCTTGGCCTCCCAGAGTGCTGGGATTACAGGTGTGAACCAGCATGCCTGGCCTCTCTAGACTCATATTAGAAATTAACGTATCTTGGGGAAAGAAGATTACAGATACTACCTAGATATAGTAAAAACATTTTTAAAAAATAGGCGGTTCTAAAGATATTGAGTTATTTCAATTATTGTTCACAGTCAGAAATCAAACTCCTTGTTCTACTCTTTCTCTTCTCACTACTACACTTGACTAGTCTTTAAAGAATGATATATAGCAACAATGTACACAGTTATGATTTAATAAAGAAAAAAATAAAAAATAAAAATAGCCAAGCATTGTGGTGGGCACCTGTAAGCCCAGCTACTTTGGAAGCTGAGGTAAGAGAATCGCTTGAGCCCAAGAGTTTGAGGTTGCTGTGGCAAAGTGAGATTCTGTCTCAAAAAAATAAAAAAATAAATAATAGATATAAAAACCACTTAAACCATACAATTCCTATCATATCAAAAAAAAAGATATATAATAATAACCATCTTAGCTTATATTGGAGTAAACTTTTATACCACCAGGGAGAGGGGGATTTGTCAATGTATCATGTCAATATAGGGGAAAGCAATAGAAAAGCATGGGGCCAAAAAAAAAAAAAAAAAGGAAAAAGAAAGAAAGAAAAGCATGGGACAAGATGGCAAGAAAAATTAAAGTAGAAAAAATACAGAAGCTAAACTCTTAGAAATATGTCACAAAATTTATCATTTATTATGATATGAATCTTGAACTTTTATGTTAAATCTTTTCCCTTGGAATTAAAAGAAAGTTAACAGATCTTGACGATTGGCAGGTCTGGCACGCAGTGAAATTGTCCTCAACAGTACACTGCACAACGGCAGGGGGCACCACTGAGATTAAATAGAATGTGAATGGGGCCCTGGAAATGTGCACCACCACTCTGGAGGCAATGACAAGTATTTTAGGATTGAGGACCTTGAGATTCTGAGAGATTAATAACTTGTCCAAACATTGACACCTAGCCAGTGCCAGAACTGGGATTTGAACCAGAAGCTTAGCTGCCATACTATAATGCTTTGAATTTAGCATTTAAGACCTCTTAGGCAAAAACAATTTCACCACTTTTTTGTAAAAGTAAAACTTTCTCTGACTTCCCCAATAGCTGACGGCCTCTTGGAGTACTATTACGTCACACGTGGGCAGGCTTAACTGGTCTTTTTCTAAAAACATGTAAAATGTGAAGAGATTCTACCTATTTTGGGACAGCCATTAAAAAAAAAGTTCTTCTGTGTGAGCTGAAGGTAAAGTGCAGTGGCAGCTGAATGTCACAAGGGAGCAGTTATGAACCATAGCACTACATGCAAGAACTAGGGAAGGTTGGTCTTGGAGGCCCTAAGATGCCTGGTTGGCGGTCTTGGCTGAAGTTGGCACCATTGTGGGCTGAGGCTGGGGCTCCACTTAGCCTACAGTGTGAGTCCATAATTGGAAACTCCTAGCTGGAAGAGGCTCCAACCCTCCCCAAAGGGAGGTCTTCAGCTATAGTAGGAGTACACATAAGAAAGGCCTGTCAAAGAAGAAACCCCTCCAGCAGTATCAATGAACTCATTTAGGGCTTTGTGTGAAGCAGGAAGGGAGAGGGAGGACAGGGTAAATGTTAAATCCTAACCTCTCAACATGTATTTCTCTCATGTTTCTCCACTTTGATGAAATATTCAAATTTGCCAGTCTTCTCCAAAAGGTGTTACACCTAAGATCCCATTCTGGGTTAAATCTCAGATCTCTGAGTGAGTGGTTGGGCAAATGTTTTATTTGAGGAAATAGATCTCTACCATGGAAAACTCTGCAAAGGTGACAGATTTTTAAAAATTCACATAGCACATTTTTGGTGTTTCCTAGCAAAGCACTCAATTATTTAGGAGATGGTAAGTAAAGCCTTGAGAAATCGTGGCAGACGGTTCCACTGCATTCTTGGGCTCCCCTCTGCAGCCCAGCAAGTGCAGGAACTGAAGGCTCCTTTCCTTCAGTCACAGACTAAGATTTAAGTACATATTTGGTGAAACCACTGTGATGCAACTGAAACAGAAGAAGTGACTGTGGTGGTGAACTTAAAATTGAAACTGCTGTGTGTACTTCAGGCCACTGAGATGAGAAAACAGAGACTGAGAAACGTGGTCAGCAAGTGGCAGAGCTGGGACTCTCTCAGGCAGTCTCACTCCAGAGCTTTGATAAGACCCTGGTTCCTCCCAACTCCATTACTGGCTGTGATATTTGGGGACTCTCTGAGCCTCGGGCAACTTCCCTGTCACCTGGGAAAATGCTTGAT
This sequence comes from Loris lydekkerianus, assembly GCA_963574355.1. Taxonomy (NCBI): domain Eukaryota; kingdom Metazoa; phylum Chordata; class Mammalia; order Primates; family Lorisidae; genus Loris; species Loris lydekkerianus. The sequence continues at coordinate 34,406 of CAUYPK010031139.1, forward strand.
AGCAGGGGTCTGGCTCCCTGGGAAGCAGCTTCTGAGACAGTGGAAGAAGTTTTAGAGAGAGTGTATGCCCCTGGGAATAGCTGTGGGTGTGAGAGCGGGCAGAGAAGTTGGGCTGTGAGGCAGTTGCCCACCCCTGCCTCCAGTAACTCTGGAGCTGGGATGACCTTTCAGAGTTGTCCCAAGTTGGGATGAGGAGGTGGGCTGTTGTACTCTTCCTGGACCAGTAATTGGTTGTAGTCATTGGCTGTAGGGAATATGACCTTCAGTGTGGCAGTGCCAGCAGCTATGCTCTCAGCAGAGGGTGCAAGGCTGCCAGTCCTGCAGGGAGATCTGAGTAGGGCAGCACTGCGTCCACTGCACATTCTGGGCTCTGCCTAACTCAGGTGACCTGGTGAGAGAATGCTGGCTGACTGGTTGGTAATGCACGGCCTGCCCAGAATGGAGGTGAGTAGCTGCAGCCCTGGCCCTTAGGAGGGCAGGCCTCACATCTGCTCTTCACACTGACTCTCCAAATGACAGGATTTCAGGACCCCCTTTCCCACGTGGCCTTTGGTATGAAGTCAGTCAAAAGAAATACTGATGAAATCCATATTTAGACTACCTCCATAGAAAGCATGGAACGGACTCTGGGTGGCTGTGGTGTTTTGGGTGCCTCAGCTCTGGCAATGCTCAGAATTGTGGTGCGTCTTGCCCAGAGACAGGCTGTGGTAGAATGCAAAGAAGCCTTCAGGTGGAACTCTAGGTTCACGAGGCTGTGTGAGTTATCCTCACCCGCTGTGATTTCTAGTTTCAGTGGCGATTCTCCCGAGAAGAAATGCACAATCGGCAGATGAGGAAATCCAAAGGGAAACTCGGTGCCAGAGACAAGCGGCAAGCAGAAGAAAACGAGAAGAATTTAGAAGACCAGTTTTCCAAAGCTGGAGACATGGGAAACTGCGTGCTGCCGGGCGGGCAGCAGGAGGGCAGCACCTCTGAGATGAGGGTCTCTGGCCAAGAGGTCCAGGGAGAACAGCTGCCCCCTGTTGGCCAGCTGTGCATGGGGGGTGTGGAGGGTCAGGCTGTGCAAAATGGTCCTGCCAGCCCCAGCAGGGCCCCAGCAGGGGACTGTGCTGGGCACTCCAATCCTGGTGAAGAGGCTGGGGACAGGGGTGCAGAGGATGTTGCTGGGGAGCCAGCCACAGCAGACGAGCACTAAGTGTTGGCAGTTTGCACAGAAGCTAGACAAGCTGGCAAACCCAAGGCACCTTGCTGACAGCTGGTTGAGGGGCTGGTTTGCCCTGGTGTTGTGTGTTACTACCCTTTGGCTTGGCTTGACCTCTCCTTGTGAGCTCACCTGGCCCTCTGAGGGCCAGGTCCCTGACAGTGTTGGGTTTTGCACGTCCATTGGAAAGGTGTCATTAATGACCTGTGTTAGAACACAGGAGGCCAGGTTATTTCTTCTAGAGCTCATGTGGCTGGAGGCCCGGCCCTGGCTCTACCATTCCTCCCATGTGAGAGTCTGGACTATCCAGTGCCTGTGTCTGCCCTGCAGGGCCTTCAGGGAGCATTCAGGTCAAATCCATGGTTATCCTTGGCTGCAAACACCCTGTTGGGGCAGTGTCTGTCCCCTGCAGCTGTGTGGTGACTTTTACCCCTGGGGCTCTGTCAGCGGCCCTTCTCCACCTAAACCCCTCAGACCCTGCTGCTTTGGCAAAGAAAATGTCGTGTGGGAGGAAAGGTTCTCAAAGTAGTCCTGTAGATACTGGTAATCTGGAAATAGATAATTCTGTGTCTGCACCTGCTCTTGCACAATGTTTGAGGAAGTATTCTGTGTTAGTATTAATGCCAAAAATTTTTTTAAAGGTTTTGTATTCAGTACATCATATGAACACACATATGTCATTTCTGTCATTTCAGGGCATCCATACTGGTTGGTGCCTTTCTCGTGTGCTATTTTAATCTGTGTATCATTGGCCAAGTTGTTACCCATGTATGCTGTGTCTATCATGTGTTTAAATTGTTCAGAAAGTATTGGTAAGGCTTTAAGTAGAGGGAACTGGCAAAACCTTGGTGATCAAGTGATTGCAGTGAAGAACCTTGGAGAATGCTTCACCAAAACAACTGCCTATTCTCTTTTTTGTTTAGTTACTTAAAGCAATAAATTATCTATGAGTTAGTGTACTGTGAGTAGTAATACCTATCATGTCGCATGAAAAGTCCTGTCCTAATGTTCAAAGGACTCCACCCCATATTCCTCATTCACTTTTTGTCAGTTTATAATTCCTGGCAGCTCACAGATTCTGGACAAGAGAATGAAGCTCCTCTGTAAAACTGAAGAGCCAGGTAAGCGCTGCTGTGCTTTATCCTCATTTGTAGAAAGAAGATGGAAAGTGGAATTCAGATACACCAGGTAAGTAAGGGACTCGGTCACCACCTATGTCTGGGGTAATGGAGAAAAATACCTTTTTAAAAATCCCACATCAATAAATTATTTGAGGTAAGTCTATTCCATTTGCAAGTTTATTAAAATAAAACACATTTGTAATACATTTTTGTAGGCAGAATTGAAAACCCTTGTACACTCACATCATACACAGTTGTTTCCTCTTGACAAATTCCCCACCTAGCACTCAGGGCTTAAAAAGGTTAAAGGCCCTGGCCAAAGAGGACTATTTTAAAATGACATTTTCCACAATTATACTCAGTTAATACCGGTACAGCATTTTTGGTTTAATAAAAATATCTCTTGTCACATACTTTGAAGGATCCTAACTTTTAAAAATACGTTAGTCAGCAACAGGTTAATTTTTCTCAACTTTGAAAAGGCTGGAGAGTCTTACATTGTTCAACTTTGGGTACATTTTTCAATAATGAAATGACATTTACATTGACTGTATTTGCTGTGGGAAAAAAAGATTAAAGGTGACTTTAACTAATTTGAATTCTTCAGGGAGTTTGGCCTGAGTGTCAGGCTAACAATTCCTGAAGGTTTTTTCTCCCTTATTTCTCTCCATCACTGGTGATTCTGGCAAAATATCAGTGTACTGTAGAGGTTTTCAAATTAGCCGCACCTTGGAACCACTGGAAGAGGTTTAAAAAATACTGCTGCCCACGGTCTACCCCAGAGCTTTGAATGAGCGGGCACTGGGATTTTTAAAAGCTCCCTGGGGGATTCTAAGGTGCAGCCAAGGTTAGTAGTACCACTAGCCATAGGATCTCTGTGAATTGAATCACAGCTTGTCCCTTAAGAAATAAGATGCTTTTTACAAATAGTATATAACCAAGGCTAAAACCCAATCCCAACATTCTGCATGTACATTTCAAGCAGAGTTATTCCTAAAGGAAATTTATTTTCCTGTGTTTGCCAATAGGGTAAGAGGCCATCATTTGCATTGACTAGGTGACAGGAACAGTGAAAGCTTATAGTGTTTGGCATAAGGAGACTTGTGGATGTAGCATTTAGTCTTTGAGGTTGCAGCTGTCACAGCAGGTCTGCAGGGAAGGGGAGGTCTAGGGGGTGATCAAGTGATTGCAGTGAAGACATTTCCTATGAAGCCATGGGTGAATTCCAATTCTTTCACTAGGGAAGTGTTTTCAACCTCTTCACCTCCAGAGGTTCAGGAGAGGGTGGAGTTTAGCGTCACTCACAGGGCAATGAGAGGAGGGAAAGGAATTCTTACCAGATCTGCTTAAAAAAATGGAGTATTCTCTCAAGCATACATATGCACAGGTCAAAGCACTGATGTAGGGAAAGCCTAAGGAAACTTGTTAATGGAGCAGTAAGACTGTTATATGTTGGGATTAGTGTAATGGAAAAGCCAAGTTGGGCTTTGGAATTAGACAGAGCTTGTTAGGAAGCTAACCAGACACAAGCTACAACATAAAACCTTAAGTTAATTTCTTCACATCTCTGAGCATCATCCTGTCAAGTGTGAAATAGGGCTAATGGGACCTATCATTGGATTTTTGTGAGGATTAATAAGATGTGTGTAAAGTACTTGGTCCATGGTAAGCACTCTGTGGGTAACAGTTAATCATAATGCTGAAAGGTAATCAATATGGCAGAGACTGTTAGTGCTAACCCAATATCCACACATCCACAGAAGTATGTGTATTCATATATCTTCCAGTCCTTCTTGGAGGGTGGGCCATGAGACTGGTGATTAGACATGAGCAGGTGTGGCATAGGCTACTTCTGGGCCTGACTTTTAAAAATACCCTGGAGACTTCAACATTACATCAACAGATCCTCCAAGCAAAAACTAAAGAAACTGTGGACCTAAACATGACTCTAGAACAAATGGGCTTGACAGACATATGCAGAACATTCCATACCAATGATACTGAATATACATTCTTCTCATCAGCTCATGGATCACTCTCCAAAATTGATCATATCCTAGGACACAAATAAAATCTCAAAAAATTAAAAAGAATACAAACTATACCTTGTAATTTTTCAGAGCATAATGGAATAAAACTCAACTCCAACAAAACCTTCATCCCCATACAGTCAGGGAAACTAACCTTATGTTGGGTCAAAGAGGAGATAAAGAAGGAAATCATTAGATTCCTTGAACAAAATGACAGTGAAGCCACAGCTAACAAAATGTATGGGATAAAGCAGAAGCAGTCCAAAGAGGGAGATTTTTGCTTTAAATGCTCACATCCAGAAAACAGAGTGCAAAGCAGTAATCTAAAGAATCATCTCAAGAAATTGGAAAAGGAAAAGCAATTCAATTCAAAACCTAGCAGAAGCAAAGAAATAACCAAAACTAGAGCAGAATTAAATGAAATTGAGAACAAAGTACTATCCAGAAGATTAACAAAACAAAAAGTTGGTTCTTTGAAAGGATAAATAATATCAATAAACCTTTGGCCAGACTAACTAGAAACAGAAAAGTAAGATCTCTAATAACTTCAATCAAAAACTAAAAAGAAATAACAGATAACACAGAGATACAAAAGATCATCACTGATTAGTGCAAAAAGTTCTATGCCCAGAAATTTAGAAAATTTGAAATTTGAAAATTTGAAGGAAATGGACCAATAGTTGAAATTCACACCACCTCCATAAACTCAACCAGAAATTAGAACTCTTGAACAGACCAGCGTCAAGCACCAAAATTGCAACAATAAAAAAGCTGCCAACAAAAAAAAAATCCCGGACCAGATGGCTTTACACCAGAATTCCACTAAACCTTCAAAGAAGAGCTCAGATTTATATTGTAGAACCTATTCTAACAACTCACCCCCAACTCTTTCTTTCTACAAAGCAAATACCACCGTGATAACTAGGAAAGGATCCAACAAAAAAAGAAAACTACAAACCAATAT
>CAUYPK010031140.1:0-16295 GCA_963574355.1 Loris lydekkerianus
AATCACAATATAACAAAGACATCTGTACCAGAATGTTTATTGCAGCCCAATTCATAATTGCTAAGTCATGGAAGAAGCCCAAGTGCCCATCGAACCACGAATGGACTAGCAAATTGTGGACGTGTATACCATGGACTATTATGCGGCCTTAAAGAAAGATGGAGACTTTACCTCTTTCATGTTTACCTGGATGGAGCTGGAACATATCCTTCTTAGCAAAGTATCTCAGGAATGGAAGAAAAAGTATCCAATGTACTCAGCCCTACTATGAAAGCTAAATTATAGCTTTCACATGAAGGCTATAACCCAACTATATCACAAGACTATGAGGAAAGGGCCAAGGAAGGGGAAGAATCAACATTCTTCAAGGAAGGGGAAGAATCAACAGGTTAAAGTGGAGGGGGGATAATGGGTGGGGCCACACCTATGGTGCATCTTAGAATGGGTACAGGCAAAACTTACTAAAGGCAGAATATAAATGTCTACATACAATAACTAAGAAAATGCCATGAAGGCTATGTTGAACAGTTTGATGAGAATATTTCAGATTGTATATGAAAACAGCACATTGTACCCCTTGATTGCACTAATGTACACAGCTATGATTTAACAATTAAAAAAAAGAAAGAAAACAGGAAATATTTTCAGTCCACCTTAACAGTAAAGAATGCAATTTTGTGCAGTACCTACAGAAGGCAAAATTAAGAATGAGGGTATGACATATTGACCTGATGTAAGGATTAGGATGTCTGCACTGAAATCAAATACCTGGAGCTTTATGTAAATGAAACATAAATCATGGGATCTTGGTGGAAATTGTCATAATCCTAAAAACATTCTCTTTTGTAAAATCTAGAAGAAACAGATAAGCTGTAAATATTTTAAATCTATGGGGAAAAGTGAACTTTAAGCTTCTGTGTAAATTTGAAAGATAATTTTTTTCAGTCATTACCATATTTTATTTTAATATTTTGCAGTTATATTTAACATTTCATTTTTTGAGTATTTTTTTTTAATATGAGGGTACAATTTTTAGGTTACATTGTTCTCACTTTCAGAGTAAAGTTCCAGGGTGGGAGGGGAAATTCTATGATTTTTTAGGGACAATATACAGTTGTTGAAGCTCAATCCAACTTGGAATAAGTAAATGGGGAATAAAGATGAGAAAGAGTGGAGAAAAAGAGGCCAAAACCAAAGAAAGAAATAGAGACAGCTCAAAAGAGAAGTGATACAAAGAGAAACAGAGAAAGATATGGCCAGACCCAAGGATAGACAGGCAGCAATGCATGCGTTAGAGAGAAGTACACAGACGTGAGAGGGCCGCATGCCCCAACTCCCCTGGCCTTCCACACCTCGTCTGTAACATACTAACTACTGCCTTAAAAAGGTGTTTCACATTTTTCACACCAAAAAACAAAACCACCAAAATTACATCAACAGGAAATAAACCTCTTTTCATAAGCCACCAAACCACACGAATCTGATGTTTTTGGATAATGAAGGAATCTTACTTTCCAATAAAAACCACACAGTATGGCTTAGCAAAACTAAACCAGAGTGAGGAGACCTGTGATGATGGGCATTCCCATTAATCAAAAGGTGGCACCAGGGGGCTGGGCTGGCAAGCTGAGGCTGGTTGGACTGTAGAAGCTGCCAGAAGCTGCTGGTAAAGAGATTCAAAACTGTACATTCTGTGTCTTCTTTCCTTTTAGAAACTTCCTCGGTGCACCCTCCAAGGCCAGGCCAGTTCCCCCAATTGGTCTCGTATTTGCTGTCTTCCTTGTACTCCTGTGAATAAGATCAAATATGCCAGTGAAGGAGGGTTTTCAAATTCCTTGCCCTTCACTGGGCCGTCTTGATTAGCCACAGGGACTTGGATTAATCCATTTATTTCATGCACTAATATTTTCCATTCTCTACCCTTTGGAACCATCTTCCTATTCCTGCTAGAGTCTCTGCCTTTTTACATCTCTGCTTTTCCCAATGACTTCCCAACTGCATAATCTTTCAGTAACTCGACTATAATAGTTTAAATTGTCTGCTGTTGAACTCTATATATTTTAGAGTATGCCTATAAAGGCAGCAAGGAATAAAAATTCCATGGGGAAAATATAGTTTGATTTCATCTGATGGTGAGGGTGAGTTTGTACACACATTTTTGTTTTCAAATCTTTCATGCCCCAAGGCATCCCCAGGGCTGAGGAGCTTGAGGGAGAACAGAGGCGCCCAGAAATGTTTAACTTGGTAGCACATTGAGCAGAGGATCCACCACCTGCTTGCAGACCGCAGGGAATTTCACAGCCAGCACATATGTGACAGCGGGAGCCACTCAACTGGAAATGAAAGTAAGTGGTGGATTTTTCTGTCTTTTCATTCAACTTTTCTTCAAATGCTCTTCCCCTTTCAAGAATCATCAAAATGCCTTCCTTTTAAAGTGAACACTACATGGAATTGAAGTCTCCTTTCCTGGAAATACAGGCTGGATGGCAGCCACCCCCAGATGAGCCCCCATGGAGGAGACGTGAGCTCCCAACTAAGATTTCCGGTGGGCGCACATTAACCCCCCAGCTGGAAGCTGAGGTCATGGATTACTTTGTCATTGCCGTGAAGTGCCAGTTCATCTTCCACTTCCTGTCATTATGGAGCCTTGGGGAGAAAGTACTATTAAATATCTTTGCATTCACAAAGAATGCTAATGAGAAAAAGGCTGAGGAACAGCTATAGATTGGCAATAATAGGGGTCAAATAAAATAGGAAAGAGGGTAGTGGTAATCATTTGGGGAAAGGAAGTTAAGCGAACTGGCCAACATTACTGCTAGAACATTTCTTGGTTTCCTCTGAAACCTCATGCAATAGCTGAGGCAGCACAGGGTTGTGGTAGAAAGAAGTGGAGCTTCATGACCACACCGGTCCCAGTAGGAATCCAGTAAGGCCACATGACCTTCCTTTGTGTAATCCCTCTTAGCCTCAGGTCAAGGATAATACTAAGCTTTCAAAACTGTTGCAAGAAACAGATCACGTATTGAGGAGCAGCTGGTACACAGTGGTGCTCCCTATATGGTAGAACTATTATTGACCAAGAACTAGGTTTGCACCTGAAATGCACTGGTTTAATGGGGCAAGGAAAGAGTAAAGATAACCAGCAAGCTGGCAGTACCCAGAAGAGAACACATTAACCTCACATTAGCCACTTAGTTTGTCATTGTTGTCCTTATCATGTCTTCACTATCATTTCCACCAATTCCAAGAGATGACCCAAAGAGATGGCAGGACAGAATAAAATCAAGAACAGTGAAGAAGCTGAGCTTTTTTCCCTTCTTGAAAGCTAACAACCGAGACAGTCACAGCTTCATTAATGCTGGCAGAAGACACGAGACTCCCGGTCAGAGACAAAGCACTATTACAGCACAGCAACAGCATGGGCTTCATGTTTGCACAGGTTCCCTAGAAGCCCCAAGCCTCAGAGGGTGGTGCAGAGGTGAGCCCAGGAAGATGCTGTACACGCAGTGGTTTATGTCACGACAGAGGAACCTCACACTTAGGATGCTCCCAGTCTTCCAAGTGGACTGTTAACAAACATACCCCATCTTTGTCCTGGGCAGTGACATTATTATCCTTGCCAGGAAACAAATCTGTCTTCTGCCCCAGAGAGAGGCTCTGTCTTCCAAGATTGTTTTGTATACACATAACCTTGAAAAGACACTCGTGAGCTGTCATAAGACATGTCATACCACAGAGAATTGCTCCCCCCCACCCCCAGCAAATAAAAGAGCCAGAGGTAGAATTAAAAAGAAGCCACTATGGGTGTTGTGGCGGGTGCCTGTAGTCCCAGCTTCTTGGGAACCTGAGGCAAGAGAATTGCTTAAGCCTAAGAGTTTGAGGTTGCTGTGAGCTGTGACATGACATCACTCAAGGGCTACACAGTGAGACTCTGTCTCAAAAAAAAAAAAAAAAAGCTACTATGATGAGTAATATGTCTTAAAAATTTCATTTATTTAATCAAAAATCAATAACCTTTCATCAATTCTCAAATACCGTATCTGCTGTTGCTGCCAGAGACTGTAGAGAAAGACTGTTGATGCTGTATTGTATCACTTAAAGCACCTCAGCTGTGGAGAATGGGACATAGCACCTCCTGCTCCCATCACAGCCAAAGGGCCTGTAGTAACGTTTTCTTCATGCAATTTCCAGTTACCCTGGAAATGGAGCTTAGGTTCATTGATAAAGAAATAGGTTAGGAATTTTTTTTAAACTTAGTTAATGAAAAGGAAAGAAATAAGAAGCTTTGTTCATTTCTGATTTTCTTTGGGATTTTTTACTGAGATTAAAATAGTTTTAAAAACATAATTCTTTCAGATGCCGTATTTGAAGATTATGGAATCCTGGGGTTTGTCCAGACCAATCTTCTTATTAATGTGCCTTCATGACATCAGTTATGGTTCTAATGACTTGCGGAGCTAAAATACACACCATCAGAGAACACCCAGCATTTCTAATCTCACCCTGAGCACCTCCCTGGAGTCCTAGGCGTAAAACCATTCATAAAGACCTTATGTGCTCTTTAAAGACACAGCCTATCTTATTGTCAGACGGAAAAGGAATCTAGCATCCTAAGTTTTGGTTCAAAAAATGTGTTCATTATATGTAGGCAAAACAAAGCAATTGTTGTAGTCAGGAATTCAGGGACTGCCTTGTCTGAGAGTTTGTAGCCTGGGGAGAGGGGCAGATAATTCAGGCAATTATCTGTCTCCACTTCTGAGAGACGGGCACCTGAGTGTCACAATTGTCAAAGAAATCTGATCATCTGCCCTAACTCTTCCTTCTCCCTTGTTTTGCACATCAAATTAGTCACAAAGTGCAGTTTATTCTTCTAAATACAGTAGCCCCTCCACAGCTGACCACCTCCGTCCAGTGACCACCTCTTTTAGTTGACCTAATTTTCATGACCAGATTTGCACCCTATGTACGTGTCAGTGTAGTCAGCCTAGTTCCTTACATTGACCCCCTGTGCATGTTGCCCAGTTTGTCACAGTCCCCTGGGTGGTTAACTTGCAGAAGTTCTACTGTATTTCTCAGATAACATCATGATCTCTTTATTTTTTTACATATAAATAATTCATTTGAAAAGTTTTGAATTTACAAAAATGTAATTGGATTTTTCTTAAGCTCCTGAGAAGAGTTGGCAATGTTCCCCTTTCTGCCACCTTAAACTCCCACCCCCACCAGCAATACTCACAACATGTGTGTGCACATACGGGCCCAAGACCCTGTCTCTGTACACACACACACACACACACACACAGACACAGACACACACACGAGACAGTTCTTTCCTTCACTCCATGCATATTCTTTGTTTGTCCAGAACTCAGTTTCCTCTGTCACATCATCCAAGAGGAGCCCTCAGATGTGGATTGTGAGCACAGAAACATGGTCTTGTCCTTGTGACATCCTCCAGTGATACTCGGGAGTCCTCTGTCTGCCCAGGGCTGAGGTCAGCAGTGTGGGTCAGTGGGCTCTGCTACCAGGGAGGCTGGGCCTTAGACCTGAGACTTCCTCTCCTGTCAGTGCTGGGCCCAGAGCCGGCAGTTTTCTCCCAGTAGGCTGGGGTTGTTTGAGCTGAACCAATTGGCAGAGCAAGGCCGTTCCCCAGCATTCCTGTTCCCCGGGCAGGAGAATGGCCCTTTGTGACTTCAGGTGCAATCTGCCAGCATGAGCTGCCTGGGAGAAGAGAGAGTGGAGCTCTCCGTATCATGCAGAAGAGGAGAAGAAAGGTGCTGAGGCTTCATGACTACATTTGGGGTCCACAGCTGCCTGGGGGCAGCCCCAAGATCAGGGATGAGTCTTCCCTTTTTTCAGAGCTTAAATTAGCTTTCAAATATGTGAAAGGTTAGAGAATATATCCTTTAATTAGTGAGACTAGCTTCCTTTGCCATTCCCATAAAAAGCACTGATGTGTGTGTTTGTGTGTGTGTGTGTGTGTGTGTGTGTATCTTACTTTGCATTTTTGCATAGTCTTTGCACTGCTGAGAGCTGCAAATAGTTATAGGCTTTATGTCCTTTGCATGAGACACCCACACATTAGGACAGCTATTTTAAATATTCTTTCTTTAGGATGAGTCATGATTTTTTTATTGAGCAAATACATTCACTGTGCTTAAATGTTTTAGTATTAGTCCTCAGCACAAGGCTTCACACAGAATGTTTACTGTATAAATGACTGATTTTATGGCCTTACACACTCGGGAACTGTGCTTACAAATATGGATACACAGAAAACCCATTTGGTAAATATTCCCTAAATCTCCTTGGTAAAACAGAAATTCCAGTAATGCATGGGCCTCTTGCCACACAGTCTAGCAGGGATCTCAGCAGAAACAAGCCATCCAGGGGCGGCTGCCCTGAGGTCCCATGTTATGCAAATGTCACTGCTTTGCACATTCACAGCAAATCATTTCCTTACCAACCAGGAGATGTATCTTAATTAACTCAAGCAAAATTATACTTGTCAAATGATGAGAACAAAATGCATTTTTGCAAGTCAGTAGTCTTATTTCTAATGGACTCGACTTCCTGAATATTAAAAATTCAGTGATCTGGCTGTAGGCTTCTGGATCATTTCAACAAGTTATTAATGCTTCCTAGAGCTCAGAAACAGTTTTCAGCAGTGTGTTCATTCTATGAATACAGGAGACCGAGGAATAGCAAGGTGGATTCGTCAACACTCCTAAAGATACATTTGGACTTGGAAGTACACGGCAACCATGGGCCATTTGTTGTTTTCCCACACTACAGCTCAGGTGTGTTAACCCACAGACTGTTTAGTCTGCAGGTGAAAAGCTGACAAGGATCTCCAGCTCTGTTCATTCTGGGGCAGTTTTGTTTAACTAGATTAACACCAGGTCTTGCATTTTAAATTGGAGAATAACACTGCAAGAGTTCAAATTGCATGATGGTTTTTCAGCTGAAGAAGATATTTAATTTTTGATTTTTGCATATGTATCTCGGAGAAAAATAAAGATGAAGAGGACTTGTGTCATGGATGCCTGTTCCATGGGCAATTCCTAGAGACCAAGTGTCTACAAACTCTGACTTGAAGGACAGAGCAAGCCCAGGGATTTTTGTACTGTCTGCAAGTTAGTAATGTTCTTTTTTTTTGGCAGTTTTTGGCCGGGGCTGTGTTGGAACCCACCACCTCCTGTATATTGGGGTCAGCGCCCTACTCCTTTGAGCCACAGGCGCTGCCCAGGAATGCTCTTTATACTTTTGAAAGGTTGTGAAAGAAGAAGAAAATCCACAAATAATAGTAGGTGACAGAGATGGTATGTGACCTGTGAAGTCTAACATGATTACTACCTGCCCCTTTATCAAGAAAAGCTTGCTGGCCCCAGGCTATAAATTCATGTCTGTACTCTACGGAGAAAAGGAAGGGAATGTGGAAGTGGAAGGGAAGGCAAAGTTAGATATGGGAAAAAACATTCTGTCCACTTCTGTGAGGATCATAGCACGATTCTGGCACAGTAAAGATGTCATACAAAATCTCTCTACAGCTCACTCCAATCCCAAACCACGCTAAATTACCTGTTACTAAGGAATGTAGTAACATGGTTTTTACATTTACAAGTGGTTATTTTGGTGCAACTGCAAGTTGGCTGCTTTGCTAGCTGTGCTCCACCAGAAACACTCCCGGACACCTGCATGGGGCAGCCTGCTAGTCTCGGCCAGCCACCTCGGCATGAGCTAAGAACAAACGAAACATCAGCACCTGCTCCAGCCATTCTTCCTGATCACCCTCCCTGCTACACAGGCCTCTTCCTTTCACTCAGTTACGGGAGACAGTCTTCCTGGCTCTATTCCTAGATGTCTCTAGGGGTCGTCCACTCAAATCCACTACCCTAAGAAAAAAACAGCTTTATTGAGGCATAATTTATATACCATAAAATTCACCCATACCATACAAATCTCAATGACTTTTGGAAAATTTACTGAGTTCTGCAACATCCACTACAATCTGGTTCTAGAACATTTTCATCACCCCAGTAAGGTCCCTTTATGCCCATATACAGTTAATCCTCATTCCCCTTTTCAGCCCCAGGCAACCATTAATCTACCATCTGTCTCTATAAAGTTGCCTTTTTCTGGACATTATCAGATAAATGGAATCATCTACTCCACTAGTTCTGACATTGCCTCTTATCTCAAGTGAGAAATTCCAGATTCATCCTCAGCTCTGTGAAAACTGACCTGCCAGGCATAGGTTCATGTAGCTAGTAAATGACAAAGCTCTGGCTCATGTCCAAGTCTTAGGATTCAAAATTATTTCCACTCCTTCCTGCTTTCTTGATCTGGATACATTTTCAATATAGTGTGGAAAATTTAATGATGGTTGCTTAAGAAAAGCCACAAGGATCACTGGCCTTCTGGGTCCTAGTGAGTGAGTTCTAGAACCTTGTACATGTGGACACTGATTTTGTGATTCTTTTCAACCACCAGAGGGTGCCCCAAAGAACTATTTTTGAATTGGCTTTTGCTTGTTGTAGTTAAGCAACTTTGGAAAAGGGTGAATTGTCATCTGATTGTATTCTGGGTAGGTTTTTTTCTCACAATACTTTTCCTCTCTGGGTAATTGCAAATAGTAATGGATAATAAAAAATAGAAACCAGCTTTGGTACACATTCAAAGTTTTTTCCAGACTTCTCAGGCCAGGATTTCTTTTTAAAAATACAATAAAAAAGGGAAAGTATAGACTTGATTTAAGAAGCTGGTGAAGAATTTTTACGTTATGACAATCCAGTATGGCAGATATCAATTAGTCAAAATATTAAGGTGATTTGCTAATCTTTTGCATTTTTATATAGCTAAATCAATCACTTGAGGGAGAAGGGAAATAAATTCAAATTAAGTTACCCAAATCCCACTCATGTCAAATATTTGCATAGCTAAAATTACCTGAGTAATAATAAATCAAAATGACAACTGAATTTACCTTTTGATAAATAATTTGATTTTGAAATCTTCCCAGCTATCTTAACTGAAAGTGGCTAAATTCAGTTGTTAATTTTTAACTTTTAGAAGAGCTCACCATCATAGTCTTCAGGATCCAGAGGGCAGATGTGTCTCTTGGCCTCCATTCTGGATGGATGATGGATGGATGGATGGATGATGGATGGATGGATGATGAATGGATGGATGGATGGATGGATGATAGATGGATGGATGATGGATGGATGGATGATGGATGGATGGATGGATGGATGGATGGATGATGGATGGATGATGGATGATGGATGATGGATGGATGATGGATGATGGATGCATGGATGATGGATGGATGATGGATGGATGATGGATGGATGATGGATGGATGGATGATGAGTGGATGGATAAATGATGGATGGATGGATGATGGATAGATGGATGATGGATGGATGGATGGATGGATGGATGATGGATGATGGATGGATGGATGGATGGATGATGGATGCATGGATGATGGATGCATGGATGATGGATGGATGATGGATGGATAGATGGATGGATGCCACTCAGCAAAAAGTGGGAGGATATTCAGGAGAACTTAGTGAAGTGTGCTTAGCAGCACACCTGCCACTTGTTAAAGTCACTGGTGCCATACGAGTGGTGGTTCTGTGACTCTGTTCCTTCATGAACTATGTGATCCCCCAAATCCTTGCTCCATTTGTAGAACTGGATCCAGAACAGACTCAGAAAAGGTGGCTTTCAGGATGAGTTCTTCCTGTACCTAGCTATGTGTCACTTCATCTTTACAAATCTCTTTTTAATTTGTAAAATGGCAATAATAATAATGTTTGCCTTAACTACTCTCTACCTCACAGGGTTGTTTTAAGGATTAAATGGATGGAAAAGAATTCTAGACAAATGCAAAGTCTGATTACTACACCAGGGTGCCTGGGTGAGAAAGAGGAAAGGGAAGCAGAGGAAAAGGCTCAAGGGAAGACAGAGGCCAGAAAGAAGCTGGGAGGGTAAGAGAGGAGACAGTCTCTATTCCACAGGCACAATACTTCCTATAATCACCCCCAATGTGTATAAGTATGGATAAGGTCATTTTCCCTCACCTTCTAGCCACCTCTTCTGAAGAATAGAAAACAATCCATTCTGGTCTCAGGAGATGATTTCGCTGTTATTCAAACATCAGAACTTTAAAAATGTGTTTGTTTTTCCATGAGGATTTGTTGCTTTTATTCATTGATTGATTAATTGGTTGATTGAGACAGGTTCTTGCTCTGTTGCCTGGTTTGGAGAATTTATTACTTTTAAAATAGAACTGTCTCAACCAACCAGGATTGGATAGTGCTAGTTAAAAGTCTCGAATCCAGTGGAATGGGGAGGTCATGAGCTGACTCATGAGCTGACTCATGAGGAATAGGAAGAGGTGACCTTTACACCCATCCTTCATTTGACAACGAAGATGTTCTTGAAAACTCTGCCCATAAGTGAAAAGTTACTAAATGACAACTCTTTCCATGTGTTCCATCCCACCGAGTCAGCTCCCTGGGTGTTGAGTATTCACTTGAGAGAAACTCACGTCCTTCATTTATGGCATTTACAACGTGTGATGAGTTAAACCCACAATCGGGTACCAACTGGTTTACAGGTGCCATTGAAAGGGTAGGTGACTTTGAAAGGAAGATGTTAGAGCTTCCAAAAAAATAGCAAATTTTCAAGTACTTTCCAAACATCTAATTCTATGTAATAATTAATAGACTAATGAGGAAGCAGAGCATTTGGTTGCCTGGACCTCTGGGAGGCAACATTTTTACTATAGGTTCTATCCCCAAAAGGCAGACAATTAAAACTTGGCCACCTGACTAGAAGTATTGTGTCCTATATAAAGGAATGAAACCAGAGTGTCTAGATATCACTTTTATACTATAATAAAATATATGTCAAAAATTTACCATTTTAACCATTTTTAAATGGGCAATTCATGAGCATTAAGTACATTCACGGTGTTGTATAACCATTGCTAATATCCATTTCCAGAACATTTTCACCGTTTGAATAGGAACTTTGTACCTGTTCAACAATAATTCCCTATGCCTCTTAACCCCAGCCCCTGGTAATTGTGGAATATCACTTTTATAAGCATATTCATTTAGTGTGTCTTGGCATGAGAGAGTCATCATACAAACAGGAAAAGTGGGAAAGTTGTTAACCAAAAATTGGTAAGACACTACAAGAGTTGTTAGAGTGAAATCATAAATGTGTTTATGTTTTCTTGACACTGTGAACATCAGAATTGCTTCGTGATCTGGAATGCCCAGGTATGCACTGACCAAAAGCGACACCCAATCCAAGATGTGTTTGCTGAGCATAGTCAAAGCTCCCACACTCAGGGAAGCAGGATTGGAGGACATGGGGCAACCCTCTGTGAACCCAGAAGGAATCTAGGCATGGCTGATTCCACACCTGTGAGGGCCTATATGGGGCCAGCAGCAGTGACAAGGCCATGCTCCCAACCAAAAAGTTTATGTTAATTATCATATGAAATTCTGAACATTGTTCTGAAGCTTAAAATGTAGTTACTATCCAAGGACCATTGTTTTACATTTGAAATACCTACACAATTACCCCTTCAGTAAAGTTATATATGTACCTTTGAAAAAGCATATATAGAAAAATATTGCTAATGAAGACAGTAATAGTAATAATGATCTATCATTAGTTGGGACTCACAACGTCTCTTCTTTTAAGCTTTAGTTATAGTCAGGAGCTCACACTAATTGGCCCTTTCCAGCAGCCTGATTCTTCTAAAAGCACATGAATTTCATGAAAGGAAATACATGCACTTAAGGGCTTTCTGGGTTCCTCTCCCCCAAGGTGTTTTGCTAATGTGTACCAGAACACTCTTGAAAGGAGAAGAAGGGGAAAAAAAGGCAGGAAAAGAAAGAAATTCCTTATAAAGAGAAGACTCTGCCTTTGGGCATATCTAATACAACTGCCTCCTATTCATCTATGCCCTGGTTAAGAGAGCAGGAAATAACATTTATTGTGCACTGTGCTTTCTAGGACAGTAGCTCACACTCATTTCAACATTTATGCAGGGGTCCTCAAATTATGGCCCGTGGGCCACATGTGGTGGTGTGATTGTATTTGTTCCCGGTTTGTTTTTTTAACTTCAAAATAAGATAAGTGCAGTGTGCATAGGAATTTGTTCATAGTTTTTTTTTTGTTTGTTTGTTTTTTTTCTTTTAACTATAGTCCAGCTCTCCAATGGTCTGAGGGACAGTGAACTGGCCCCCTGTTTAAAAAGTTTGAGGACCCCTGATTTACTGTGTTCTAGGCTCTCTGCTGAATTCTTTCTATGGATAATCTTATTTGCTCATCACAATTACTTGATATGGTAAGAATTGTTTGTGTGAGTATTATATATATTGAGGAAACCAAGGCTTAAGGACATTAAACAGCTTGTACACAGTAAGTAAGTAGTTGAGTCAGAGTGTGAATTCTAAGTATTCTGATCCCAGGAACATCAATGGATTCAACAATGCTGGTTAATGTAAAACCTCTACAAAGTATAAATCGTATCTGTATTTTACATATGAGAAAACTGGAGCTTACAAAATAGTCATGAACCACATAACAATGTCTCAGTCAAAGACAAACTGTAAACATGATGATGGTCTCATAAAATTATAATGGAGCTAAAAAGTTCCATTGCTTGGGAATGTTGTAGCTATCTTAACATGGTACTCACATATTTGTGGTGATGCTGGTGTGCGCAAATCTACTGCACTGCCAGTTATGGGACGCTCTAGCACAATATATAATACTTGATAGTAAACAACTATACGTGGTCTGACAAATAAGTTCTTAAATTCATTCTAGAAAAAGTGCTTCATACCTCATGCTGAATATCACTGTGGTCACCTTAGAAGTACTCCCCTTGAGGGTTATGCACCACCCATGCCAGCACCTAGTCCACCCTTCAAAGCAATTTTGGAGCTCTTTTTCTGGAATGGCCATCAGTGCTCTTCTTGTACAAAGAGCTTCATGATGAACAAAAGCAAAAGAAAGTTGAAGTTTGCCAAGACCATTTGGAGAGGCAAGACAGTGTTTGGGGCCATGTTATCACTGGCAATGAAATATGAGCATACCAATATGACCCTAAAACAAAGCATAAAAATGCACAATGGAAGTCGGACAATTCTCAATAGCCAAAAAGTTCCATCAGTCCAAATCAAGAGACAAAATCATGTTGCTAACCTTTTTTTATATCAAAGAAATTGTTCATTATGAATTTGTACCAACTGGATAAGCAGTTAACCAAGTTTATTATTGGGAAGTGCTGAAAAGCCTGCATGAAAAAGTTAGACGAAAATGACCTGAACTTTCGCCAACAACTCATGGCTCTTGCATCATGACAATGTACCAGCTCACACACCTCTGTCTATGGGGGAGTTTTTAGCCAGTAAACAAATAGCTATATTGGAACACTCTCCCTTCTCACCTAATCTGGCCCCCCGTGACTTTTTTCTTTACCCAAAGATAAAGGAAATACTGAAAGTAAGTCATTTTGATGACATTCAAAATATCAAGTATAATACAATGCAGCTCTGATGGTCATTCCAGTGAAAGAGTTCCAAAATTGCTCTGAAGAATAACTACGTCTCAGCATCCATGCATAACTTCCCAAGGGCAGTACTTTGAAGGTGACTCTAGTGATATTCAGAAGTGAGGTATGTAATACTTTTTCTAAGGTGAGTTCATAAACTTAATTGTCAGACCTCATATTACTGGTTTATGCATTTATATATATAGTATATCACATACTATATTTTTAAAAATTATTTTATGTTATTTTTTTTAGATGTGGGGTCTTGCTTGATTGCTCAGGCTGAAGTGAAAGTGTCACCATCATAGCTTACTCCAGCCTCACACACCTGGGCTCAAGCAATCCTCCCACCTTAGCCTCCCAAATTACTGGGATTATAGGCATGATGAAAGCTCACTATGCTTTTTTTAATTATTATTTTAGAGTGCATTCCTACTTATTTTTTTTTTAAAGGTTAACTGTAAAATAGCCTCAGGCAGGTCCTTCAGGAAGAAGTTCCTGTTAACATAAAAAGTGACAGCTCCGTCTGTATTTTTGCCCCTGAAGACATTCCAGTACAAGATGTAGAGGTTGCAGACAGTGATTATTAATGATCTGACCCTGTGAAGGCCTGGGCTAATGTGAGTGTTTTTGTCTTAGTTTTCAACAAAAAATGTTTTTAAAGTAAAAAATTAAAAAACATTTAAAAATACAAAAAAGGGGAGGTAGAGCAAGATGATGGCTGAGTAACAGCTTCCCTGCAACTGGGCATGATGAGTCAGGGGAGATAAGACTCCAGGCATCTCTGGCTGGTGGGATATGCCTATATCATACCTTTGAGGATATAGGGAGTTAGCAAGGGACTTCTGGACCCCAAGAGGAGCACAAAAACAGTGGAAAACTGGCAAGTGGTGGTTGCATGTGTTTGATCAACCTAATCCTGCTGGCAGCCATAAGTACAAGCAGCAGTGAGACTGCAAACTGGAAAGGCCTTACCTGTGAACTGTTTCGGTGTTTTTGTACTTGGCACTCAGTTGAACTGCCTTGGGGAGAGCTTGAGGAGGAGTGCGGAGAACTTTGGACATTGTCTAGGGCCCCAGACTGAGCCACTGAGCCAGACAGAGCTAATAGTGTTAGGCTGTGGGCCACAGGAAGCCATTGTGAGAGAACTGACCTGGCAAGCTCCACCCTCAGGGTTGCAGAGCAAGGATTAGGTGGGACCTG
Organism: Loris lydekkerianus; assembly: GCA_963574355.1. Lineage (NCBI taxonomy): Eukaryota > Metazoa > Chordata > Mammalia > Primates > Lorisidae > Loris > Loris lydekkerianus. Next base: position 14,798 of record CAUYPK010031140.1, read on the forward strand.
GTAACCTAGACTGAGCAGCCTAAGGGCGGGGACTGAGCTGCCTTACAGCCTTATACCTCAGGGGCAGAGTGAGACTGGTTTTGGCACACTGGAGCCTCAGGCTGTTGCCCTGGGTAGAGTGCCGTGGCATCACAGCTTATAGCAACCTCAAACTCCTGGGCTTGGCACCACTCAGACCTCCATAATAGCTGCTCCATGACCACCGACCCTCAACCCGTGATCGCCGGACCTCCGCATGCCCTGACCAGGAACTGCGGGAGCCACACAACCCTGTTTCCTCCCTCCTGTACCCTCCCTGCCTCCACACTGGCCCGCTCATCTGGCCAGGGACTCTGGTAGCCACATGCCCTCTGGAGCCCTCCCTGAATCTGTGCAGAGCCCTTCTCCTGGCCAAGGACTGCTGGAGCCTTGGACTCTCTGTGCCAAAGTCACTGGGCGCCAGGCACTTCCAGAATTGTCATCAACTTTTAATCTCCTAAAACAAAATAACTTTCAACCCAGAATCCTGTACCCAGCTAAACTGAGTTTCATTTATGACGGAGAAATTAAATACTTCAATGACATTCACATGTTGAAGAAATTTGCCACAACTATACCAGCTATCCAGGACATTCTTAGACCTATCCTCCATAAAGACCAGTGTAATTCTCCACCACAAAAGTAAACCCACCCAAAAAATTTTTGAACAAATTCCAACTTCCACAGTCACAAAAGGATTAAAAATGTCCACCGGACTCTGGAAAGGCTTACCAATATTCTCAATTAATGTGAATAGTTTAAATTGTCCTCTAAAGAGGCACAGGTTGGCTGACTGTATACAAAAACTCAAGCCAGATATCTGCTGCATCCAAGAATCGCATCTTGCATTAAAAGACAAATATAGACTCAAGGTGAAGGGATGGTCATCTATATTCCAGGCAAATGGAAAGCAGAAGAAAGCAGGCATTGCAATCCTGTTCGCAAGCACAATAGGCTTTAAACCAACCGAAATAATTAAGGATAAGGATGAACACTTCATATTTGCTAAAGGTAATACTCAATATGATGAGATCTCAATTATTAATATTTATGCACCCAACCATAACGCACTTCAATTTATAAGAGAAAGTCTAACAGACATGAGCAACTCGATTTCCTCCACTTCCATAGTAGTTGGAGATTTTAACACCCCTTTAGCAGTGCTGGATAGATCCTCCAAAAAGAACCTAAGCAAAGACATTTTAGATTTCAACTCAACCATTCAACATCTGGACTTACCAGACATCTACAGAACATTTCATCCCAACAAAACTGAATACACATTCTTCTTAGCAGCCCACGGAACATACTCCAAAATAGACCACATCCTAGGGCACAAATCTAACCTCAGCAAATTTAAAAAAATAGAAATTATTCCTTGCATCTTCTCAGACTATCATGGAATAAAAGTTGAACTCAATAACAACAGGAACCTGCATACCCATACAAAAACATGGAAGCTAAACAACCTTATGCTGAA